>MU846039.1:0-174092 GCA_030867225.1 Colletotrichum caudatum
TTTCCTGTCGTAGGTCCATTCCCTTGTAATCTGGGAGCTTCCAGCTACCTGTATCTTCCCTTAGAACAAATTTAGCAAGAATGTCTAGCCTGAAGAAAGAAGTAATGCATAGGAACAGGTTTAAAAGCGCAACCATGAACGAGCCGGATGGCATCTTGTGCCAGTAGGTTTTGTCTTTCTCGATACCACTTTGAACGGTCCTCATGAAGGGGCGGAACTTCTCCTCATAAGTATGCAGAGCTCTAGGAATTCCTTCCATAGAGGTATCAGTGCGACTGAGGTGTTTCTGAATCTCGCCAGCCAAAATGTAGGCGCCGACCAGGCTAGAGGTTGTACCCATTCCTGTAGTTGCTGTAGGGCAATAGGCTGCATCCCCTAGAAGCGCAACTCGCCCCTCGGTCCAAGAGTCAAGCCTGACAACACCCATGTGCTCACAATAGAAGTCGTCTGATTGCTGTAATGCCTCAACCAGTTCTTCGGAGCGCCACCCTGCCGAACGAAACAGCTCTGAGAGGACAGCCTTTTCCTCCTCTATACCACCCTGTCGTGCAGCCATTACACGCTCTGAATCATTGACACCAACGAGGTACACCTGAACGCGGTCTGACTTGTGTCTTCGGCTGAATAGCAGTCGCCTACCCGGAGCAAAATAGGCAGTTCCGTTGTATGTTTCTCCTTTGTCGATCGGGCGATGGATGGTGAAGTAACCAGCATAGACCCCAAGGAAGTGAATAGGATCTTCAGCCAGAGGTCCTAGCATCTGCTTCCGAGTTCGGGACCACTGCCCATCCGCGCCAATAAGCAGGTCGTAGCGATCCTTTTGACCATTCGAGAGCCGAACTTCAACAGAATTGTCCAGCTGCTCGAAACTCTCAATTGTTGTTCCAAACAGGAATCGTACTCGATCCCCGGTGTTGTCGTACAGCAGCCGGATAAGGTCGCCTCTCATGATCTCGTAGTCCGATGTAAAGCTCTGGATTCCTTCACCGGTTCTGTTGGCAGGAAAGTTTGCCATCACTTTGCCGGCGCTATTCACAAACTCGAGTCCTTCCTCTTTGACTGACATTTTGCGAAAGGCAGCCTCAAGTCCCATCCGCTTCAGGACTTCAATACCGTGTCCGCGAATGTCAATTTGTAAGCCGGTAGACCTTAAATCGGGGTGTCGCTCAATGACTGTCACATCGTACTGGTGCTGAGAGAGCCAGAAGGCAAGCGCGACGCCGGCAATGCCTGCGCCACAGATAATGATTTTTGGTTGGGCCATGATTGCAGTCGAATTCGGCAGGCTATATTGAAGAGAAAGATTAAGTGGGGAAGTTGATTTTTCCAGGACTTGCAACGTCAAATATGAAAAGCAAAGTGGTAGGCAGTAATACGACTGACAGGATACGGGCTTAGTTTTTATAGAGAGTTACGGGTTATTTTATCAGATTTCGGTCTATTGAACTTGGTCTCGGTCTATTAAATTTGGTCTCGGTATATTGAACTTGGTCTCGGTATATTGAACTCGGCCTCGGTATATTGAACTTGGTCTCGGTCTATTAAACTCGGCCGAACCCTCGAACTCGGCAGTGTATTTGCAAACTCCGCTCGGTAATTTCATGGGTAATTTACAGAACGGCATTAGGGAGAGGTGGCGGTTATGACCAGTGATACACAATATCTAGTATCGGAATCAGTATTCTGATTATCTCCGTGAATTCCAACGTAGCCAATCAGATAACACTGACTGGACTTTTTTATTCAGGTAGCTCAAGCTCTTTAATTTCACAGGTATGAGACTATCAAGGATTACCACGCTTAAGGAACATGACTTATGTCAAGCCTGGAAGAATGTTTAACATCCCTTGCTGAGGATCTCTAGTTGATTGCAAAACGTGGGTTAGTCTGAAGCTTCTACCTTTTCAGCGTTAATCGCAAATCCTACAGTAGCCATAGCTCTAGAAGATAGAAGCCCATCATTTTCGATTAGCACCAGTGAATATTCGAACAACGTTGATGACATAGACAACCAAATGGACAAGTTGTATGACTCTGAGGCCCACCCATACTACGCTCATTCAGCTGTGAATGATTTAAGCCCCTAGCTTAATAAGAAAACCTCTTCGCCCATTCCGAGCCCTCCCCCATGACTAACAGCACGCCGTACCCTTATCTGAGGTCAGTTTGGGAGCATCAACTTGCCAGGTGCCCACCCGTGAACCCCTAGGTGGACCCTTGTTAGTCTGACAAAACTGAACTACATGTGCGCAGGGGACTACTTTCTTGCGACAATGGTCGGGTTCCCATTCGGGATCCAACAGGCGGATTGAGGAGAAAAGGTGATTGCATGTATGGAGGAAACAGGGCATTTTTATTGGTGATACTTAGAGCAGTGTTTCAGTGATACTTAGAGCAGTGTTTCAGTGAGTGTCTTTGGCGCCGTGGTATCATTCCGGATATAGCGAACCCATATGGCGATGTTTTGTGGAGTTACAGATGTTTGGCAGAAGAAGAGTGGAACTAGTGATGGTATATTCACCCACTGCGCATAAGATCTAAGTTGCCGTGGCTGATTTTCGAATGGAATCCTTCACTTCAGCGCCCGAAAGCTCTGTTACGCCAAATCGCTTGTTATCGCTCTTCGTCCACGTATAGATGTGCGCGTCTGACGTCATTGAATATTGCAACAGCAATAAGATGATTTCCTGGCCGACTTCCTGGCGAACCTTGCTCTCCTGTAGCTTGCGTTACGCCTGCCCGTACTCGCTTTCAATATTCAACATAGATTCCTCTCAGCCATCAAAACCAAGAACCTCTTTGGCTAACTCCATGAGACAATTTTGACCTATGTTGATGGAAGAGATGTATACGACCCGGTTTCTTATCTATTCACGGTGCAGGAGAACCTAAGCAGTCGCCTTTCCAACAGCTTCCGACGTTGAGAAAGGGGAGACAAGATGGCCATTTTCCATGTACAAGTTGATTTTCTGTGTTTTCACATTGATCCCAAGGACCCCATCCTGGATGGCTTCCAGGAAAGGGCCACACGCCACAGCTGTCCAGGCGAGACTCGAATCATTCAGCTTTTCGATACGATAACTGGCCCATTCGGTTTTACAACGAAAAATCGCAAGGACTTAAACATCCGGATTAGCTGGATTGAACCTAGATTCGGGGGGTATGTACTGGTAAACTCCAACCGCAACGCACGCATCTAGTAGTCAACGTGATCCACCAGATTCGTAAGAATACGTCGAGTTTTTAACCGTCTTTTGAGTTTCTAGAGGGAGTTTTATCTAGTGTTAGATACTGAAGGGGAAAATAGTAAAAACACTAAAGTATAAAATTTAATATTATTTTAAAACCTATTAAAAGTTATATACCTATTAACTATCAAAGAAGGTGTTGTTTACTAGTAGGTTAAAGTAGAAGTTATTATTAGCTAAAGCTTTATACTTATATAGTAAATAGCTATAGGCTAATATAGATAACTATTGTATACGTACTTTAACACTTTCTTCCCGCTTCTTTTCCTTTTCCTTTTTTTTCTCGTTTTCTTTTATGCCTCTAGTAGTAGCCCTCAAACGTATCGTCGTGATCTTTTGCTACCTGTAAAACAGCTTCTTCAATCAGTAGACTGTTGTCCTTAGGCCCTAGCACATCAAATGCCAGCCCGTATGTCTTCTCATTCTGGATTACGGCGTAGATAACCTTTGCAACATCTTCCCTAGGAATCATCCCAACGGTGCCAACCTTTCCTGCTCGTGCTTTTCCAGTGCTGGGTCCGTCAGTCAGGCCACCAGGCCTTACAATGGTGTAGTTGAGCTTGCGAGTCTCATTCCCCACCCTTAACTCCGTGTCAGCCGCTAGCTTAGCCTGGAGAATAGGACCGATGATTGCCCACATGCGGTCGCTCAGCTTCTCATCGGCCTCGGTATACCATTCTGGAACAGGCTTGTTGTCTCGGTCGCGGACGTCAAGGGCGCTGACGACGATGTAGCGTTTGGCGACCACGTTGGCCTTGGCCAGGGCGTCCATGGCGCGAATGGCTCCATCCCGATCAACGACCTCGGCGGACTTTGAATCCTTGCCGCCAGCAGCCCACACCACAACTTCCGGCCTAGTGCCCTCGATGATTTTGATAAAGTCGACCTGGGAAGCGGTGGCAATGTCCTGGACAATTGGCTTTGCGCCGATGGCTTCTAAGTCCGGAACCTGTTCCGGATTACGGATAACACTGAAGATGGTGTGCGGGGTATCGGCGTCCCGCAGGATTGTTGTCAAATGGCGGGCGATTTTCCCATTGCCCCCAAATATGAGGATGGTAGGCATGTGAAGGATTGAAGCGTCGCCCATGTTGAGCTGTTGTGCTTATACACGTAGTATTATCTGATTTGAGATACTTAAAGTACTAGGCCTTGAGGTAGTAGGAAATATGCCAGACTCTAAACTAAGCTACGATGGCGCGAACCGTTAGCGGCTAAATTCGATTTGCTGTCAGCATGATCGATCCCGATCCTGACCGGAACGGAAGAAGTCCAAAGCCGCGTGTTTTAGGCAGCTCCTCCCCACATCAAACACATAAGCGGATAACCCCCTGTTAACCTAAGAGTATCATGCACAGATAGTAAGTAGTAGGTCAACATTAATAGCTAGATAAAGGATATATTCTGTGCCTAAACTAATCCCACGCTACCCCTACCCTAAATCCCAACCAGAATCCTAACCAAAATTTTAACCCACCCTATTACTCTAACCCTTATTATTGTTATCAATCGGGAGGATCCATTGTTAGGTTAATTACTATCTGTGTACGCTACTCTTCGAGTCTTCGGTTAACAGAGGGGGGATTATCAGCTTGTCTGATCACTGCATTTTCAGCATCTCTCTCTATAACAATGCACAGCGCCAGCCAGCATTGACAGCTTTGATGCCCACTGTTGTTAGGGCGCTATGGCTCATTACCGGCGCAACAGCAACATTGGGCCGTGCCTCTTGTGTCATGTCATGTCTGTTACAAGAACAAACCAAAACCATCATTTATGACCTCTTCTAAAGTTGAAAAATATGCAATGATAGCCACCCTAAACAACTCCAAGCTTAACTTTCTTAGCAGCAGTCTTCCTCATAGCAGACTTCTTATCAACAAACAACATCTTGCCGGTTGCTGCCTCGGATGTTAGCACCTGCAGGACATGAAGCACCAGCAGCACACCCGGTCAGCTGAGCCGCGGTGGCGTGATCCGCCCTCGCATGGCTGTACGACGTCTTCTCCACTGAGTACTACCAGCACCCGCCGACGCCGATGACCACACTGTTGCCGTCCAACAAATGACTCCCTTCGATCACCGCCGCTGCATCGATATTCCTAAAGCAACGATCAATCCTTGCCTAGTTGAAACCAATATTCAAGAGGCGCGCAAACTCCAAAGCCCAAGACGTCATGGCCCAGACGGGCGAACAAGGGGCTTAGCAAGAAGATCCCCTTGCGAGTGCAGCCTATCGCCGTTAGTATCAACACTAAAAAGTCTGGGGTGATGTTTAGCGCGGCTCTGACCTAGCCCTCTGTCCGGGTATCAGGACACTTCCTGCGCCTTCACGCACTGACTGGGGTGGAACATCCACTCGTGGATATCGAGCTGCCACTGCTCCACGTCGCGGGGGATTTGTAGGCCTCGTATTAACTAAACTAGCCTGGTTCTTCTTGACGCAAGTGTTGAATGTTATATTATTGAATCTAGGATGCGAATGTCCTCCGACATGCACACTTGGCCGTCGTTCACACGACCAAGTCGCTCAGTCGTCAGGCCACAGAAAGTCCTCCAGGACTGATGCTGCGCTTTGAGGGCTAGCAAGTGTAACAAGCTCTTACCGGAGCAACGTCCCCTCCTGATTGTATCCCCAAAGCCCGACCCTAGAGACGTTGATAGACTGGAACGAAGTGGTCGAATGCCGCAAAATAGACAGCAACTGCAAGTCGGTTTACCACAGGACAGAAGGCCCTTGTGTTTCTGATCCTGGAAGGACCATTCTGCCGCTGTAAACCCTGTACGACGCAATTGTAGGTCGGCTGTAGGCTTATTGCGCAGCTTGGAAGAAGGCGCCTACACCATCGGCTTTATTACCACTTCATCAACCAGGGGAGCAGTCCGGGGCACTGCGCAGTGTCTGCTGTGCGTCGCAAAATGAGGTGCTAGCCTCCAATAATAACCTTGACAAACGACTTCTTCTATTACTCTGGCCGGTTTCCGGTCGAGGTCATAGCAAAAAGCCGTGGAAGAGGAAAGCCAAATTTCGACACAGCCACAGCTAAGTCACTAACTATCGTGCCCTCAATCCTAATTCAACAAAAGAAACAACTGCAAAAACTGCAAACTTTCTGCATTCTAACTACCTGGCCTTCGAAGTCAATGCTGAGCCAGGGATTAAAGTGAGAAAATGGGCAATGACTTCAAACGGCTCTCTGTTGTTATAAATCAGCGTGATTAAAGGCTATAATATCACATGCCTCTGACCTATGTACCTTGCGATTGACATGGCTGCGTGTAATCCTTTCGCGTCCACTAATTACTTCTATTAAAATAGCCGGAACTGGTATTTACCGAATGGACTGCACCCTGAGATCGTCTGAGTTTGCAGTGTAATGTTAGTTAATTACTGGCTTACTCAGTATTCCGTCGCCGTTGGTTGGCTGCTGTTACAACATATCAAGTTAAAATTTCAAAGGTTTATATAAAGTAAAACATTTATAATAATAAGGATAAATTTTGAGTTATTCATACTAAAGCTAGCTATCCTACGAACTTCAACAATCGACAGGCGTAGCTTACTGTAGAAGATGAGTCTAATAACAGTAATAATGATATAACACTAAGTTAATTACGGGCTTAGCAATCCTTAGGCTCAGAGCCAATAGTCCAGTTATACCCTCCATCAGCGTCCGGCTTGATGTCCCACAGGCAGTATCGTGGAGTTCTCATGCTGTAATAATAAGGTGATTTAGTCATGCTTGTTTTTTAGTCATCAGCAAGGTCCAAACTTACCTCCAAAGCCAGTTGGCCATACACATGTTCTTGCAGTTCCTCGCAAGTAGGGAGACATGATCTTTGTATGGCGTATTAGCGAAGCGTCCTGCGGCAGCATTAGATGCCTCATTAACCGCAGCGACCTCGCGCTCTAGTCTAGCGACAGATCCATCCATGCCCGTTTGAATGTTGCCATGTGAGAGTAGCACAACGAGGTTCTCCACAAAACCCTCTTTTATTTCTTTGCGCAAGCTCACAATGTCGTTAACAATCCAGACAACAGCAACAGCCGCACGGTAAAGCTCGCGCATCTCCTCTGACTCCATAACCTCTTCAGGTAGGCTAATGCCGTTAGCGAACTCAAGGTTTACTGCGACCTGCATAATACAGGAAGAGGCTTCGCGGTAACCCAGATATTCTTCAAGGGAAGGAATGCGACCTGCGTAGCGGTTGAGGGCCTCCTGGCGGTAGCCATTCAAAGTCATGATTGCTTCCTTTGCAATGCGCGCGCGGTATGGACGGTTGTGACTGTAGGACTTGCGAACAGCTTGCGCATATTCTTCAAACGATACAACCGCATCGTGGTCTTTGTATTGCAACGTGGCGTTATCCGTGGTGTTGGCAACGTCAAGGCTACGCTCAACAAAGTCGCGACAATCTGCCAACATGACGTGCAAGGACGCAAAGTCGAAATTTTCCACGAGAGAGTATTGATCGAGCATGTCGTCGATGATAAACATCCAGGCCTGAAACGACGTGAGGGCCTCGATGCGGTCGCAGGAGGCGTACGGGTACCAGCCGGCCAACTGAGACGAGAGCATGGCTTTGGTAAGGCGTGTGCGAACTGTATCATTAACAGCATGTCTGAATAATTTCTTTTAGTTATGTTTGTCGTGATATTTCATAAAGAAGCCGATTACTTACGTTTTAATAATCTCTAGGATTTTGGTGTTGACCACTTCTGAATGTATGTTCTGGCCCTTGGGCCAGTCTCCCATAATTTTTCCGAGGTCTGGGATGCGAACATTCTGCCCATGAAGCTGCTGCAAGATCTTTTCTCGAGTCATTCCTTGGCTCTTCTGCACTTGAGGATTTATCCCGGAGCTAGTCCTCTCGGAGTGTCGAGATAGAGCAGGATGAAGAGGATCTGGTGCGGTTGCGACCGAAGATGACATCATGGTGTAGTAAAGTTTTCCGAAGGTTAAATTGAAGTAATACTGTTAAAGCTAATAGATGATAGCTCTTAGATAACTATTGTACTGAGAACACGGGAGCTATCCGCTCTATATACGTAGTTTTCTTAGCTTTACCCTTCATAGGATTTACACAAGCGAACCGCGACAACGCGAGGACGGACATCCAGTTTCCCATTGAACTATATTTAGCTTTGATAGTTTGCACGAAGTTTTCCCCATCCTACGCATGCATTCATTTCTGGACTAACTAGCATGAATTGGCTTTTACAAAGAACGCTTCACCTGCCTCATTTAGTAATAGCTAGGGCCGCATACCGGCGGCTTGCCGATGGGGATCGTAGAACCAAGGTACTGGTACATAGCAGGTTCTCTTAAGGTCACACACATACAAAACATTGACCATACACAGTCATAAAAACACAGTGATACTTTTATGTCTGATATTCAACGCAACATACTTCCTGCCATCAACACTATTACTTTCATAACAGCCAAAACGTTCCCTTTTTGCTTTCCTGTAGCTGATGGGTCTGTGAGCAGAACGCTGCAGGTAAACTCACTTCTATGTACGATCTGTGTGCAGTAACTGTCTTAGAAGCCGACATCTTGTGTAGACAAACACCGTTACTGTCACACAAGCTTAAGAACCACATTAAAACGAGAGCAGACCGGATAACTTCTGCGCATATTAGACCTCGTGTATTCTGTAAAAATGATGTAAAGGGCGAATAAGTTGGTCGGAATTTAGGGTGTAATATATTTAGCGACCGGGTTAGTGAATATGGGTTACAGGAGGAATTCAGTCTACATAAGCTTATGGAAAAGGTATCTCACAGCGAATAAGCAGCTAGTCTTAATAGTCAGAGTCATGCAATATATTACATGGCGGTAAAATCTCACCAAGGATCGGAAACCGCTTTCTAAAAGGCTGCTCTCCACCGTTTATACAGGTCCTTCTCGAGAGCTGGTCTGGGGGGTTAGAGACCTATCGCAAGGTAATACACACCATGAGTGCAGCATGACAATTTTAGGTCCCATTTTGTATCACCAATATCTCAGTCTCATTTTTCACAGGGCTCAAAGCCTCGCAGTCCTCTCTGACCCAGAGTGAGCTGTTAAATATAAAGTTTAAACTATGTGGTTAGACGTAAAGGCTAACCTACCTATGCTTGACGCATAGTCGCGTGGCCGATGAACCATAATCCTAGCCCTAGAACCCAAACAGATCACGTCCTTAGGGGAACTCCGATACATCATCGCATTAGTACATGACACCTCAAAGGAAGGTACACATACAAGTCGGTCCCTCTTAACGTCACACAGGTACAAAGTATTAACTATACACAGTTATATAAACACGGTGATAGTATTATGCTAGATGCTTGACACAAAATAGAGTTTTCGGCTATGAAGGTTGAGGTATACCCTGGAAGCCTAACGTATTACAGGGGTTAAAAGTACCTCTTTGTTGAGAGGTACTATAAGCCTAGCTGACTGGCTTCAACTGTCTGCTTTGAACTATTTCCCTATCTCCCTATTTCCTTATCTTTAAATGACTATATATATGGTTTAACGCGGCAGGCAGTTAGTTGAGGTAGAATGGATGTACTACGAACTACAAAGGTAGTGTGACACGTCATACACAATGACACCACCTCCCCCCAAAAGGGGTTTTTTTGCACCTCGCAACACAACACACCAAAGACCAGTCGGATGACTTGCATACATCAACCACATAACATTGAACTCTAACTTTATTCTACTGCTATTTTTTGTTCTTGCTTTTTTGCGTCTATTGAAAAGTCAATCAGTGTGCAGAACCTCCGAACGTCCCGGGTAGCATTCTGGAACGGAGTCCGAAGCATTCTGCTTGGGGAAACACTCGGGTGAACTGATGGAGGAGTGACCGGTCATGTGGGGAAACAGTGACAGCAAGACATGCCTAGCCTGGCAGAGAGGAACATTGGCATCTTGTTTCTTCCAAAGAAGCCGATCGCATTCAGCTGACCAACGACATGCGTATAAATATATGTCCAACTTAAAATTACAAATATAAAGCTGTCACAATAAATCTACTGTTTATATAAAGAACTCTTGTTGCTTACATTATTTCATTCTCCACAACACCACGAGATCTATTGGGACCGCAATCATGACGACCCTTCAAATGTCTCCTGAGTTTATAAGCGGGCACTCACGGTTTGGCACAAAGAATGGCGCCGCCAATGATCGTGCCAACGGAAGCTCGCAATATGCAGCCATACCAAAATTCCTCCCTAAACATGACGCAGGCGTCATTTGAAAAGTTCTCCAAGAAGGTCATTGATGTGGTTGGCAATGAAACTTTCCAAGTGATCACATCCTCAATGGATTTGGAAAGTTATGAAGATAACGATTTTGGCTGTAACTGCCGGACACACGACTATTACCGCTTATTTGATGATGAGCAGGAGCTGATTGGGTCTGCAATTTGCCATTCTCAAACTGTTCAGGATATCTGAGCTGTCCTTGCGGCGGCAAATAAGCACAAGACGACCCTATAGCCTATTAGCACATGCAGGAACCTTACTTGTAAGGAGTCTGCACCAAGAGTGTGTTATAACTACTGCGGTTATTATTAGTGCTTTTACTATAATCTATAGACTATAATATATTATTATAAAATTTAAGCTAAAGGTATAATTAGTATCTTAGATAATAACTATAATTTAGATAAAGTTAGATAGAATAGTGTAACAGTGCAACCCCCTACCTAGTGAAAGGTGGCCAATTGGCCATATAAGTGGTGTTGACAGCAGTGCTCGATGAGGGATACTCGAGCATTGGTGGACCTTTTGGGGGTCTGGTAGCTCAATTGGCTTAATTGACCCGACCAACCACTAGAAGGTCTATTAGCAGGCACGTCACTGTCAGCGTCATGTTACAGGAAGGCACTTATAGGGGATATTAAGCGTGAGATAACTCAGGTCTCTAGTAGTAAGTAGGCTACCTTTGAAGATAATCCTGACGAGCAGAATCTTGTTTATGTTTATGCTATATATCTGTAAGGCATCTCTTCTATAGGCGAGTTTGCCTAGATAAAGCAATGGCTCCTAAATTGCTTTGTTATTATGGTAGCCGCTATCTCTAGACTGGAGGGTAGCGCAGTCTGGGACCAGTACTCGCGGGCCAAGCAGTTATTTGCTAAGGCTGGCATTAAGTACATCAGTTATTACGTGGCTTACTTCCATACCATACGTAGGTCTTCGTTTGTAGAACATCCGTACAGCAAGTGCTGACATAATTCCAGACAACGTGTACATTATTCCCTACGACCGCAAGGATAAAGATATGCGGGATCGCGCACAGTGGTTGGCTCGCACTCTGTTAAAGGAGTGGAAGGAGAACGGTTGGAGCGTTTTCCGAACTCACGTCGGACTCATGGACCAAGTTGCTGATACATACGACTTCAACAACGGTGCGCTGCGGAAGATGCATGAGCAAATTCATGATAACCTAGACCCTAACGGCATATTAGCCCCTGCAAGAGGTGGTGTTTGGCCCAAGTCCTACAATAAGGATAAGTGGCTAATGGGAAAGAAGTATATTGGATAAATAGGCAGTTTTATATGATTTTCATCAGGCCCTGGCATCATATCGTTTTATTCGAGGTTACGCTATTGATAGATTTTATTTTGGTAACTGGTAGAACGGGTAGGACTAATTACGTAGTATGCAATTTCTCTTGAACATTTCAGGAATCTAAGAGCCTGCTTAGGGGTATTACACAAGTAGTTTAAAGTATAGGTTACTACGCCTTTACTAGCTTCTGCGTATTTTATCCCTCTATCACTTAAATCTATCTTTAAGATAGCTACATCTGTTCTTCTCAGATTAAATATTCAAATGCAGGACGGTACAGACAACTGTCTCTACGACTACATTTGACACTGGCCACAGGGCGCTGCACGCATGCATGCACCCGCGACAATGATCTCCAGCAGCCTCAACCGATCCGAACATCAACTACTCCGACCCTTGTGGTTCGACCTGCCACTGGATTCTACTGCATAGCGTAGCATCGTTGATGCTTTAGAGCTGTTGCTAGCGGCTGGTTTATAACAACTTGTATTCCTCCATATGTATAAGCTGTAGGCAAATGCCAAGTGTATGTACTAACAATATTCACACCAGTTGCGTCTAGACAACGCTGCATACCAATAAATGTTGCTGTGAACTTGGGATGAATTATTGCCGGATCCAGCAGCCTGCAAACCCCCTCATTGTTTTTGTAGGCTCTTTCCATTTAGCATCTACTACATCCATTAGATATTGGGAGCAGTGCTCGGTGTGTCCAGGGCTTGTAACAATCGAGTCTATCGCAGTCCGATCATCATAAAAGGCGTAGAACTGACGCCTCCACATGATAGCACAGTGGTTGATGTGATCGCGAACTGAAGTCCAGTAAAAGTCTCTCTCGGACATTTCATCGACCGTCAGCCGCTGAGTCATGTTGATGTCAGCGTAAGCACCCCAACTACCATCTTCCTGATATTCGTCGATGGACTCCTTATCAAAGCATAGTTCTGGTACCCAATGATTCAAGAGAATGTCGTATTTGCAGCCTTTGGCTCTCGCTTCTTGCGTTGTGTTCCCGCAAGATATCTTTTTCATGCCGTTGGTGATATTGTGGCGTTCTCCAGGCAGGAAAACATTTGGCAGTCCGGATGATACCATGTCTTGTCTCGAGGCAGTCGTTTTGATTGAGGGGTTAATCAAAAAGAAAATAAGAATCCATATCATAGAAGTGCCAACAAGCACGAACACGTGAGAAAGGAACGTGTTGCGGCGGCTAGTGTGTCGTTGGGGAGAGGTTGGTTCTTCGGCAGTCGGATCGTCCGAGTATTTCAGGAAGGGCTGATATTCGGGTGATGAAGACATATTGGGGGTCTATTGCATTCAGCAGCTGCAATGGTCAGATAGTGTAGCCAAAACCATACACATGCCTCTTCACTGGGAAAACTCTCGGTTTTTATTCTCCTATCTGACGCATCCGTGCAATTCGCAGTTTTGACGCTTCCTTCTATGGCCGTGCGCGCACACTCTTATGTTGCTGTTTGTTACAAGTTTTGTTTCAGATCATAGCTCTCCGCGACCGTCTCATCACCTCAGGCCTACCGTTGTGTTTCATCCAAACATTAATACCAACAATTTGGCCTGATGTTTCAGTCGGGAGTAGAAGCCTATTGGGCAATGCGTATTCATATATCCTTGTGATTGGATGTTCGCCGGCGCCTTAGAGCCGAGGGCGATCATAAAGATCGCTCATCCCCAGGTTTGCGCGCGTTTGTGTCCACCATGCGGCCCCTGATGTCACCTAACAACATCAGAGTCTCTTTATTGAGTAGGCAGTAATCAGTCTGTTAGTTGGCTGGATTCTCCGTTGTCACAGGTCAATATCATGCACCTTCTACACCAATCTCAAACAGTATAGTTGCTTATTTATTGATTGGCGTCACTAATAAACATGAACTCTTAACTATATTTGCATCTATCAACTTTATACAGTGAAGCTATAATGATCATTATGTTGTAAATAACTTTAAAACGGTCCCCTTGGACATGGTAGTTATGTTTGCTTGAAATGTGGGGGTATGGGAAATTGGTGGGTGGGGTTTTGTGCCGAGCCGGTGATTTTTGGGCAAGTTAGCTCGAGGATTGTCATGAATAGTTCATCTTGAGCTTAAATGTACTCCACGCAGATCGCATCGCTTTTGATGTCCATAACCTCGGCGATGGTGATGTT
Organism: Colletotrichum caudatum; assembly: GCA_030867225.1. NCBI lineage: Eukaryota > Fungi > Ascomycota > Sordariomycetes > Glomerellales > Glomerellaceae > Colletotrichum > Colletotrichum caudatum. The sequence continues at coordinate 13,989 of MU846039.1, forward strand.
CTCGGCAGTGCCGGCCATCCACATGATATGGTCCAGCGTTGTGACGTTGCCACCGTCCCCAAAGTATGGAGCGAATGCAGCCACGGGCAAAATCTTCGGTTGAACCGCCGCCAGGAAAGCAGGGCTGGCAACATTAGTGCCAGAAATGTCTGTCAGACGAGAGGCATTCTTGCTCTGCCATTCCCACCAAAGACGGTCCAGGTTGGTGTGATGCATAAAGAAGAGCGGGTCGGCGGGTGAGAGAGAAACGTCGTCCATCTACATTAATCCCAGTCAGTTAGGTGCTTGTAAGTCTGCTTCTAGGTAGATCAGATTACTCACGGTGCCTCCGATAGCATAGTGTCCGGACGTGTGCGGCGATCCGCCGATGCAACTGTTGAATTCGTCGTACTCCTCAAGGGTGTAACAAGCGTCCACAATACTTTGAGAGATAAGATCGAACTCGTCTTGGTTGAGGTCATACGAAAGGCATTGCTCGTCGCCCCTTTCAAGCTGAACGTCAATGTTGTACTTCACGTTTTTGAATGGGCCATCAGCAAGGCATCCGTTGTTGTACGTAAGACCAGTTCCGAACGAGGTCGAAGGATCACTGCCCCAAATGCTGGCAGCTGTTATAGGTCCTGCAGCCTGGTCCTCTTGCTCGTTCCAGTAACTATACAAACAGTCAGCGCCTAAATTCCGATGTTATATATATATATATATATATATGGACAAATTCTCTTACGGTAGGGGGCCAGTGTAACCACATTCCGTTCGTAGGAGATTCTCGTGAACTGTCATGAACCAGCGATGCCATGGAAGAAATGCACCCTGTGTGGAAAAGAAAAAGGTTAGTTCTGACGGATCAGGGGTGATTGGTGGAAAGGATAAGGCCATACGACGGCATGGATGAATTGAACTTGGGCGATATGAGCCACTTGAAGCTCGTCCCAGCGGGATTTGGAGCCAGCGTAGCGTGTCTTCGATGGAGCTTGTGCAGGGTCCATCAAACAGAGCTCTGACTCAATGTATTCGGCCTTCTCAGAGCTAGTAAGAGCACTCCTGTTTGGGGCCGTGTTAACAACCGAAATGCTAGGAGATGTTGGTTCAAGATGGTTTTACCATGACTTTCGCTGTGTCGGGTTGGTGCAGACAGCTGAAACGGCCTGTACTACACCCAGACAGATTGCTGCAGCTGTAATAGATTTGACCATTGTGAAAATATGTTCGAGAAAGACACCTTTGGCGAGTGATGTCGGTGTGACAGGAGCGTCTTTACTGAAGATGAGGTTGAATGGAAATGCTGTTATGGAAGCAGGAATCCGATTAAGAACGCGCTGCCTTCGCCTTTTATCTACAGCAATAACCAACTGGTCTTGCGGTGACATCTATGGTCATCGGTGATCCCCTTATGTTGTTTGTTACGGAAGCATGAATCTTGGTCGGTGACATGCCTTCTTCGGAACGACTCCACATAAGAGGGCTGTGAGTGTCCCTCCCATCTAGGAAAGGAGTGCGCCAGGCGACTGCGGGTAGAATACTACTTGTGGAACTCTGCGCTCGGTTGAATGTCTCTTTCAAGAAGTTTCTATTTTTTCGATGTCCCCAGTATTGGATCCGGATACTAAGATCAATAGTGCAAACGCCAGGCGCTCTGGGTCTCTGTATCCTTGGGTGCTTAATCCACATCCTTCAATGACAAGGGGGGGAGAGGGGCGGAGGGGGTGATATCCCGTCGACCTCTTCTGCTAATCCGTCGCCAAATCCTATCTATTCCCGTACAATCCTATGCAGCTATAATGCCCTACTATGTACTTCTCCCTCACTGACATATTAATTTCCTTTCATCTATGTAGAAACTATACTAGAACAGATTGGAATAAGACATTACGTGACTAGTAGCAGACTAGTTAGACTCTGAAGAGGGCGACAGCGGATTAAAAGGTTAGCAGTACATTCTCATCGTTGACAGGAGCTAGGATCTCGATTAATGACAGTGTCTTAGATTCTGTAGATAAGCTTCGCAGCCAAGCCGTCCGTACAAATAAGCTTATCCACCTAATTGTGGACCGACGTACCTACAATGGGTTAGTACGAGATGACGAATCGTCTTTCCAATATCTAAGCCCACCGGTAGAACAAGTAACCAATAGGAAGAGTTGAGTAATCAGCATTATCCGAGTCAATCTATGAATATACGTAATCTAGTAGGTTTCTTGGACTCGGACTTTTCCGCTCCACCTATGTAATATTGACTCAAAATTGATATGTGATTTTACTGACGGGGTATTTTCCGTTTTTGGTCTCGGTCACAGAAACTGGGAAATATGGAGAAATCGATGCAGGGGGGATGGCCAATCACCACGTCCCTTTCAATCCAAAATACGCCAGATTTTACCGGTTTTCTAGGCCAAGATCTCTATCCAGGTTTTGGTCGTTAGGGAGGCACGAGCGGCTGCAATACCGGCCCCATATTGGAACCTCATCTGACTCGTATCGGTCCCACGAAAAGCCGATGGCTCGGCAACTCAAGCCCTGGTTCTATTCCTGACTCGTATCCTCTACAAACACACTCTAATGTGTATTGTGTAGGTAACTCGCGCTGGTCGTGGTGAAGGATTTGCTAGACCTACGCTTTCAACTGCGTTGCTTTCCCTCGACGTGAGCCCATCTTTTTGCCCAAGCGTGCGAAGGTCGATGTACGAACAGCTGGCTTGGATATATGGATCCGGCCGATGGCGCACCTGGATGCGGGCAGATGTCAAATTAGCTGGCTAACGTTCCAATATAATGACACTCTTGATAATTGCGGCCAACTGTTCGGGAACTCCCGCAAAGGGCTGTCTAGGAAAGAAGATGCTACGAAAGATTGCCAGGGTTGTGTCATCCCTGCGCGTCTCGCCACTGCTGCTGCGGGTCTGCCGCTCGCGGCATCTGGGCCAACATCCGGTAAAGTATCCTCAGCAGGCGCTCAGGCTGAGTCGGACAGGCCTTACTTACCAATGCAAATGGATATACTTGCAGTAGTGGAGCGACAAATGAGGCAAGTACGGTCCAAGTAGGGAGACAATTTCAGGGGGTTAACAAATGCATCGGATTCCCTTAATCAATGCCGCAGCATCAGCGGGCACCGAATAGGTAAATGTACCCGAGAAGTGCAGTTCCCGCACTTTCCTGAGAGCGCTGAAATCGATAATAGTATACGAAATCGTGATAAGAATTGCATTAATCATGGTAAAAGTCCAAGCCATTACCAAGGCAGAAGGCCTTGTTACTACGTTGCAAAGTGCTTCTTGTTAGGGGTCCAGATATATTCCTGTTGTTCCTATCAAGTTTTCACGGCTGGTCATTGGCTCTGGTCTCCATACTGCGTCCTGTGCCTGGGCAAGAACATCTGCGTCCATTGCTCGCAACACTTGCCGGTAATGTTCTGCAACTGACTGAGGATAATCGGCGAGGTCCGGTATAGTCCACTGATCGTAGCAAGCTCCGTGCGTGTTGGCTGCAAAGTAGGCTGCGTGATGTCGGATGAACAGGAAACAGAGATAGCAAAAGTATTTGGAGGCGCCAAGGCATCTCGGTCTGTGCCAGGTGCCGTCGGATTTTTCCAGATCGTGATGAACGGCCAAGATTACTTCTGCATGTACGTGGGTCGATTTTGCCCATGGTTGATAAGATAAGGTGAGAGGGACTGCTCCAAATGGAGGTAAAAAGAGAAGCTGCACACTGTCAAACATCTTGGCGTGGGAAAGCGATAGGCTTGTCAAAGTCAGGCAGATGCGGTAATAAGCTGCGATCTTCTCAAGTTGACGCAAAGTCTTGAGGCACGCCTGAATCTGGGTTGTCGCCCTGCCCGCTTGCAAGCGCTCAAGATAGTCTGCGACGAGTGGAGAGCTGCAGAGCTCGTAGCTCGACCGTACAATGTCGACGAGTTTCTCGTGATTGTTTGCCTCTGACTCAAATGCTTCTAGCAGATTCCCCAAACACAAGAGCTCTCTCTCGAGCTGCGCCCGTGCTGCCGCTTCCTTTTTTATATAAAGAAATTGGACGCGATGAACAAGGTTCGCAAAGTCGGCATATAAGGGTTTCTTGTGGGTTCGGGAGAGGTAGATGGGCTTCTTCCATTTGGTTGAGCGAAGGCGGTTCAGCAGGCGAGCTTGGTGATGCCGAACGACCAAGTCTAGAAGACAGCATGCTTTCTTGGTGTGTGGCGTATTAGAAAGGAGTTGGAAAATGGAGCGGAGAAAGGACTGCGAACTGGGCTGAATCGCATCTACAGAGGCGATGACGACCCTGAGCCCTGTATGTTGTCGCTTTCTTTCCACTCGATGCCTTGCTCGACTTTCCTGGACAGTGGTAGCAGCAACGGACTGTGCCCCTTCTCCAACAGCAATCAGGTAGGCGATATCATCCGCTAGACGTTGTTCAGTGGCCAACAATAGTTGGCGGGGTTGAAGACGCTCGTGGTAGCCATCGGAATCTCGAAACTCGTTGCACGTTCCTGTTGACGCCGATGTTGCACCTGTGTGAGCTTTGAAGGATGTTCCCGCTTCTCCAGCGGCATCAGCTTCTAGGTCGTCGGGTAAAGGAAACGTCTGAGCATCAACAGGTACAGCATTTGTTAATTTCTCCAGTTCCACGACATGTTGGCGAAAAACACTTTCGGGAAGGTCCCGCCAGATAGAAGATGTGGGCGATGCAGTGACCGTTTCTCGGGGTCGGAGGGGTGTGATTGAGCCGGAGCCGGAGCCGGAGCCGGGCTCCATTGGCGGCGCCCCCAACGAAGAAGAAGGCATGGATTGCGGTGCATTCAAAGAATCAAAAGACGGTGCCTTATGAGATGTGGGGTCACCTGAATTTCTAACGTGTGCTCAGCGCGGAGGTGTGTGTCTGCAACCGGGAAAGAGAAGAAAAAGGTTGGAAAATCAGATGGGCTCAAATTTTGGACTTCTCGAGGTCCACCGACATCCGTTCTACATTTTGATAGGGCGTGGTTTGACCAAGCACATCTCGTCCCAAGGCAGCTAATAGTGGGTCAGGCCGTTTCTTATGGGGCCGTACGCCGTACTCCGTACGGATACAACTGCTGATATTAATACGTCAAGAATGTCAAGATGAGGATGCTCAGAACCCGCTTTATTAGTACATTTTGCAATAGATGAGACCAAAAGACCGGATGAATTGGCAGCAAATACAACTCCTTGAAAGCAGTTCGAATCTCATAACTAGGACGCGCTAGTAACACGCGATGGTGGGGTGAGTTGTCAGCTTAGTAATAATTGACGCCTTCTGCTGTGTTTGTTTAGGCGCGAGGCGAATGCTGACATCTGCTGACAGAGATAGAATGTTAAAGCATCCAGGCTCTACGGGGCGACTGACTCCAGAGACAAACTTGCAGCTGGTCCCAAACAGCGCAAAAAGCCATGTGGAAGCCTGGATGTGCCGGCCGGTGATACCTGTTCCCAAGTGCCGGTGGCCTACACCCGCTTCAAGCCACAAGAGAATGGTCCCGCCATGCTTGAAAGAGAAGTCTGGGCGGAAACCCTTGGTCCTGTGATCTTTTGAGAAGGCCTCGTAGGAAGATCCCAGTTAATGGCGGTAATGTAGCATTTATACTTTTACCAACTCCGGTCATCTGTTGTCTTGTAGCTAGGCTCAAGGGTCCGGGTGACTTTCAAGACATGCCGAGGATAAATTGATGGCATCTTTGTTTATTTATTTTCATCCTGACTGGTGACGCCAGCCAGTGCTTCGAGGCCTGTACATCAGAGCTTTGGTGTCATTGGATACTAACATTACAACATTTAAACATATAGAAGAGGAATTCTACGTGTTAAAAGACTGACAAATGACCCAATCTAGGACAACAACAACCCGTCTCCAACCAGGCTCGGAGTCTTTTTGGGCCGTAATTATACTTTATCTTGATCATCAGCCACACAGTGCTAACGGCATCCTCGCATGATTCAGGCCACATGGACCCTCGCCTTCTACTGTGTCACTTGATTAATATCGTCCAATGAAACGCGTTCTAGTGTCTGGGTTAAACTCGAAGCCCTGTCATTGATCATTGATGTCAACCTTGCGGCATGATCCGTACACTGGGGGAATTTCACATGTTATAGGCTGCAATGTGCTTTAAGTGTACGTTATCCCCAGTTTTTTGCTTCTCCGCCACTTCCCATCTACCTCGTGTGTCAAGCCGTGACATTGGCGTGTCTGCTGCCAGAAGTTCGGACGGACTGAATTAGTAACAACCAAGTCCTATGAGTTTTGGCTATTCTCGACAAAAGTAATTCGAATTTTATAAGACCATGACCAGTAGAAACGCGAGTCGGCCGCTCGTTGTCTCTACTACGACGCCGACCAGCTGGTTCCCCAGAACGATTGGCGAGGATCTCCTTCTTTCTGTTCCTCTTGGCTGTGGGGTTTTAGCTACCGCTTGGCCAAGACTTTGTCCGATATACAGTAGAGAGCGAATTGTGGTGATCATACGGAGGGGTTCACCTCCCCGCGCCTAATCGAAAACCTTAGCAAAGCCTTGTCGCCAAGCCGTCGCCAATTTGAGTTTTGGATATAACTTGCTCCAGACCCTTTCTCGGGGCGCGTCAATGGAAGCGCCCGTTTTCTCTTGGCGATACGTGAAAGACATTGCTGTTCCCTTTCAACCTCGTTTTATATATATTCACCATTTCACTGAACTCCCACACACCCTGCCGCCCCCTGGCCTTGTTTGCAGTTGATCATTGCCAAGCGCGTGGCCGTGGAGAAGTCTGCTGTACCAACTAAAGCGCGTAGACAGCGGGGCTTGGTTCTCATCTACATCGACTAGGCGAGCCTGCCAAGATGTTGCTTCCCACGAAGATAGCTTCTACTTCACGAAAGTAACATCGCACCCCTAAATCGTAGCTTGCTGTCCCACAACAATCTCCTCTCACTGCAGTGCTGGCATATATCTACCTCCATATGTGCCATGTTTGCAAAATTGTCTCATCGTGTCACATATTCAAGCCTTCTACCACCAGTCGCTCTTTTACCCCAATACACAACTATCAGTACGATCCATGTTCGGCATGATGAGATCTGCAGCTATTGTTTCCCTCATTCCCGCCGCTGCAGCTTTCTGTCACCATGGCACCAGTCTTTTCAAGAAGGATCAGCTCTTCAAAAGAGCTAACGGCACTTTTGGATTCGACGGCATGAACGGCCCCCTGAACTGGCATTCCATTAGCACCAGCAACGAGGCCTGTGCTATGGGCAAGAATCAGTCTCCTATCAACGTTCAAGAGTTCAACACCAAACAAGTAGCGGGCTCGGCCATCACTTTCAAACCGGATCAGCACCCCGAAGGTGCCCAACTCGAAAATCTTAACGGCTTTCTAGAGGTTCGAGCCAATGGAACTATGGAGAATGGTGGGAAGACCTATAGCCTGCGTCAATTTCACTTCCACACTCCAAGTGAGCACCGAATCAACGGAGAACACTTCCCTCTTGAAGTCCACTTTGTCTGGGAGGCTCAAGTTGGCAACGGTTAGTCGCAGGGACCCCTGTCAAGCAAGCAAGCTAATAAAACAATGCAGGCTCATCTCTCGCCGTCGTCGGATTTCCGATTGAGGTTGCTGAGACATCCGATCCTCTTCTGGCCTCGGTCTTCAAGAATATTGATCAGGTCACTGCAGTTGGATCTCACGTCATCACAGGTCCCTTAAATTTTGCTAGCCTTTCCGAGCATGTGTCGAAAAACACCATCTACCAGTGAGTCTAACTCAGATTCACTTCACTCTTTCTGCTCTGACTCTTAGATATTGCAAGGTACTCTGGTTCGCTCACCACTCCACCTTGTACTGAGGCCATTGCATGGAACGTTGTTGGGACCCCAATTACCATCGACATCGCAACATATCTAAAGACTAAGAGCATTATGAAGTTTAATGCTCGTTATACCCAGAACAACCCGGGCGAGATGAACCTTCTGCAGAGCGCCTACGAAAGTCTAAAGAAGAACGTCGAAGCCAAATGAAACATATACTGAATTCATTAGCTTATATTAATCATCAACGCTTCCATTGGCGACTACGTAAGAATGGTCTGGCTCTGAGCTTTTGCCGTACAGAATGATGCGTTCAAATCACAAAAGTTGATTCACTATTGATAGGCAAGCCAGGTGGAGATCCCCTTATGAAGTGGCTTGTGTGTAATGTGATGAGCCACATCTGTGAAGGTAACAACTAAGAATAGTCACACGACATTCTACTGTAGAAGGTTAGAGAGATCAAAATTTATTTTTCAATGTGTTCATTCTTCTACCCCAATCACGTAGTTATGGTTGTGTTCTTGATGACTGCCCAACTCAACGCTTTCCCAGTGCAGACAGTTCCATGTAAGGGAGATTGTTCAATGGGTTTCCGGAGAGACACCGCATGCTTCTACCAGAAAGAAGGTCGACATCTATGCTGAGAGTAAGAGTGGCGAACGCTTCTGAGAACCTAAGAAGAGAAGGGACCGGCCTGTGGAATTGCACGTGTCAGCCATCATACCAGAACGTCTTGCGTGATATTGAGGCTATGGGACGTGAAAATGTTAGCAAATCTCACGGGTGACTTCCCTCACCTCATTTGCAATGCAGACAGATAGAGGCCTATGGGCATCATGTTTGTCGTCCACGTCCATAATCCGGTCAACTTCCAGGAGGCATAGAGTTTGGTAATCAGTGTACTAGAACAATATAGCATATGACGATGGAGACGATAGAGATGGTCATCGTTCACAGAATAGAATGATCAATGCTACATCCATGTTTAGGAGTAATATTATTTGTGAGGTGATTATTTGTGGTGTGTTTCAACAGGCTGTCGAGCTCCCTCAAGCTACAAGCGAGACAATTCGTTTGAAGATAAGCTAACCTGGAGTCCTACTCGAAATCGACAAATGGCCGATAAAATAAGGTACAAAGGAGCTGGATATTGTTTTAAGAGTGATTCCATCTTCTTGGTCGTCCCTTTCTGGTGCCGTTACACACTAGCAAGCAGCAAAAATGAACCTCATCTGCCCCTTCGTTTGTGATTCAAAGGCCCGGAAGCTTTCCGAGTTCAGAGCCTAGGGTCAGGTTACAAATAGTGATAAAAGTGGAGATAAACAGTCTGTGGCAGTGGCTCCATTACTTACCAACTCTGGTCTGTCCCAATTGTAGCGCATGGACTGCCTGAAGAACCGTGGAGTATATATTTCAGCGTTCGGCATATATGTGACGACATTCGTACGGCTTGGTCCGACAGCGGGAATGATGCCAAGTCCCGCCTGGGTTGAGTCGGAAGCATGGTTAGCATTTATTTATTCGAGGTATTGGCTTCAACTAGCTTGATATTGGTAAATCGAACTAGAGCCGTGGGTGCTGCGGCGGCATCATCCAGTGATTCGAGGTTGCTGATTATACTGGTGTACGTAGTATGGCTGGCTGGACTAATGTTATGCCCTCAAGTTGCCGCTCCTTTACAGTCGGACTTCGATTTTGATAGCCAGACAGGGAGGGCCCCAAGGTCGCAATACAAACTCGGCTAGCCAAGGCACCCGCTTTAAGAATGACCTGACAATAAGTGGGCTATGAGTACCCAGAGTGAGATGGGTTTTCTTCATGGTACATTCGTCACACTTCCACTGTCTTTCTCTTAGCTCATGCTGGCCTTGGCAGGTTAAACTATCATCTGTTCAAAATGGCCCCCAACGCGATTGCAGACAGCATTAAGGCTGCTTTGAGCCCTGACGCCACTCTTGGCCTTGTCGGCTTTTGGATCGCATATCGCGTTTTCATTGCCCTGTATAACGTCTCGCCTTTCCATCCCCTGGCGTGATTTCCCGGTCCAAAGATCGCAGCTGCAACCTATCTATATGAAGCTTACTATGACTGGTGGCTACTTGGAAGATATTGCAAGGTCATTGCTCGGATGCACGAACGTTATAGTAACTGGAGCCGAGCCCGATCCAAGCTACGAAGCAATTCTGACCGAAACGTAATCGTAGGCCCGATTGTCAGAATTAACCCCGATGAGCTTCATGTCTCTGACCCTTACTTCACCGACGAAATCTACGCCGGTCTGGGTCGCGTCTGTGACAAATGGCAACACCAACTGAACACTGGCGGTGCTGGCCCTGTGTCAGCTACGGGCTTTTCTACAGTAGACCATGAAGTCCACCGTATGCGAAAGGGCGCCTTCTTTAAGTTCTTCTCGCGCCAGCAAATGCTTAAACTCGAGGGTGAGGTGCAGGAGTTCGCATAGCTCACTATTGATAAGATGCTGCGTTCAGCAGGTAAGGAGCCCTTTGATATCAAGGAGGCCTTCAACTGCTTCACCGCGGATATCATGTCGCAATATGCTTTCGGTGAGCCTATGGGGTTTATCGCTCAGGAAGGTTGGGAGCCTAACTTTGCTACAAGGGTCAAGTCTTTCTTCAAAAGCGCGTACATGATGAGACACAATGCCCTCGGCAGAAAGCTGGCACAGGTTACGCCTATGATGGCGGACTACCTGGGTGAGGATATCAAGTCCGTCATGAGACAGATGAATGTAGTGATTCCTAGCTATATCAAGGCGGCTTTGGACAACCTAGAGAATGGTAGAGTTTTTGTAGAGCTCGTGCAGTCCAAGTCACTGCCTGAAGAGGAAAAGTCGATGTATCGTCTTTCGGGAGAGGGTTTTAATTTCCTACTTGCTGGAACTGAAACCACCGCTGTGAGATGCCTTGAGTCTGCTCTACATACGATGTTTGCTGACACTCTCTGATTGCGTAGGCTACTCTGACTGTCGTTACATACTACCTTCTCGCTTAACCCAAGACGTACGCGCGCTTGATGAGGGACTTGCGTGATCTCAACCCTTCAAACCTCAAGTGGACCCAGCTCGAGCACAAGCCGTATCTCTGGGCTGTCGTTCATGAGTCCTTGCGCATGATGCCAGGCGTCTCTCATAGATCTGCAAGAATCGCCCGCGAAGAGGAGCTCGTCTACAAAACTCGTGATGGCAAAAAAGAATGGGTCATTCCCAGAGGCACGCCTGTTGGTATGACATCGATGATCAACCACTGGGACAGAGGGCTGTTTCCTAACCCGGATGAGTTTATTCCCGAACGCTGGTTGATTGATGGGCTGCCGAACTATAAGCTCCAGAAATTCCTGCTGTCTTTTGGCAAGGGTAGCCGTTCTTGTATTGGCGAGAAGTATGTCCAACCTTTTATGTGTAGTCAAGGACTCGGTGCTAAAAACTTTGTCAGTTTGGCCTACTGTGAGATGTACATCGTGGCAGCTTTGATGGCAATGCGCGTGATTCCCAGGGCCCGCCTCTTTGAAACGACTGTTGAGGATATCACATATGATCACGACCTTATCGTGGTTCAAGCCAAGAAAGGTTCTATTTAAGTCAAAATCCAAATTTCTTAAACCGCTCAAGATGCAACCTCAATTTGCCTCGTAATTACAACTATACGATACTAAGAACGGGACATATTATATATAGACGCCAGTCGTACTCCTATCATTTGTGGCGTAAGATCTGTTTATGCTCTCAGATTTACTGCCGGTTGGCTTTCTTCCCATGCGCATATGCTACTTCGCCATCATTGGCAAAAGTCGCGCATACAGGAACCATATCACCACTGTACATGGCGCACTTCAGATAGTAATATGACGGCTTTTATTTATGTATCTCTACCCGTATACAGTAATTATCGTTAGTTGAACTGAGCGTCCTTGTCATATGCCGGTGCCAAGACTTCAGTGCACGGGTGATCACTAGTAGACTTTGTACCTTCACAAGGTTCGTAGATGGAGTATATTCAATGCTTAAAAATGAGACAGACAGCATCGGTGGCCTTGAACAGCCCGAAAACTCCGACGTGCTGAAATTGTAGAAAAGTTCAAAATCCGTCGGTGGTTCCCTATATCCACCTCCCTCCCCCTCAAGACGGACAACAAACGAACCCTAGTAGACGTCAAGAACTCCGGAAAACAAGAGTCTCACTGCTTCGTCACTAGCGTTGTCCAAGTCTTCCTCTGGTAGTGCCAAATTCCCATTTGCCAATCCATGCTTGTTCTCAACATCTCCGTCATTTGAAGAGAAGAAAATGCGGGCATACATCAACCTTGAAAAGCCACTCCTGTCTCCCGACCTCAATGACTCATGGCCAGCCTTCCACCTCTCTTCGGAGCTCTCATATTTGACATACCAGTCAGAGTCTACTGTGTCCGTCACCCGCTTGATGCTCTCGAACATCTCGCGCTGAGACATCAAGAAGCTCGAGATGTAGTATACGTCGTTTGCCCAGCTCTGAATAGTGGGAGAGGCATCTTTCTCATCGTCTGGAAGACGCTTGAGATTGAGAAACGCAGCCAGACCACGACCACATTGGGCCCATGTAGAAGTGTTCACCTTGATGTTACCGTCATCAAAGAACGTGATTGACTTGTTCTTGATGTCGAAACCGAACCGATCTGGAGACCCGGCCAAGCTGTGCTCATACCAGAAACCGCAAGACATGATGACCCATTCGCTGACACCTAATCGCTCAATCTCCTTCACCGCACTTTCGAAAGTAGTGCCAAGAAGGGTGTCGGCCATCAAGGAGCGGTTCTTCGGGTCGGGCCCCCAGGCGTTAGGCATGACGTAAGGAACACCGGCCTTGGCTGCAGCTCTCACGAGCTTCAGCTGGATGTCTTGATTTGCAGTGTTTTTCAAGGTTATGATAAGGTACTGTTGTCCTTTGAGAGCTTCGACAATTGAATTTTCGTCATCGTAATTGACTTTGGCCGCAACAACCCCCGCCGGAAACTTGGCGCTGCTATCATGGCGGGTGATCGCCGTCACCGCATGCTTTCCACCTTTAAGTAGCTCGTGAGTGACATACTTCCCCAAGGTCCCAGCAGCCTAAAACCCCGTCAGTGGTCAGAAAAGCTTCCATATATGCTCTCAATGTGCTCAGCTTACACCAACGATGGCGACTTTCTCGACACGGTTGACAAATCCAGCAGGCTGGTCTTTGGCGTATTTGACTATCTTGGGAGCCATTGCGAGTGTAGGTCCTTAGAACCAAAAAGCTTTTTGCAATGCGTCGATTTTCAATGGACGTTTAGATTGCCGAGAAACAGGTTGAACAGGCTTTTATGGCCTCTTAGGGAAAAGACTTATGATAAGCTGTAGGATTACATTTTTGGTTTGACGTAACTTCTCAGCTTTTTGTAGTCCACTACATGTCCGTTGATTGAGTGAATTCGGGATAGCAATCGAATCGACTGTCGGAGTGGTCTAGCTTGGTTCGAAGCAATATCGTAATTACGCCTGGCCATTTAGGGGGTATTGCCGAAAGGGAAACAGTTTCGGCTGCTCAACCTGTTGTTAGGACGCCGTGGAGTTAAAAAGCCTCGGAGCTGTCGGAGAAAAGCCGGGTTACCACTATTCCGATATTTCTGCCAGTGCTGCTTTGGATCACAAAAGCTGGGGCTGTCTTAAATCCGGACCGGAATAGGGGATGTCTCGGACTTTGGTGTTTCCTATTTTGGAAGCCCAAACTCCGAGCTCTCGTGGACGATAAGCACGCCGGCGAGTCTACTTAATAAGCATGCGTACTAATGCAGAACCCAAGCCTGCTGATCAGTAGCCGGAAGTGCACAAAGCCGTTTCTCTGAAAACTTCTTTTCCTTCGATGCTTTGTCACGATAGCTAGGAAAATTTGCAATGATGTCTTGCAAGGGCAATGGAAGCCTGCACCAACTCACCCTAGAACTATATGCCTCTGGTGATGTGTTCGAATCTAAAAACCAGTTGGCCAATCGTAGAAGTACGAAACATTGCCAGGCAGCTAGCTTGTATTATTTAATAGTATCAAACAAACCCGGCGTCGATCGCATCTGAAAAGTTGGACGAGATTGCCACTCAAGCACAAACCTGGAGAGTTTGTATTTTCCTTATTGTGTCTGACTGATCGCTGATGCGGTGACCCGCCATGGGCTGTGGCTGCACAGTCGAAAACAAAGACATTATTTCAGCCGCTTTGAGGTCCGTCCAAAGGGCTGACAGTTGGATCCCAGCAGACTGGGGCATACTCATCAGTCTCTAGAGTCTTCAGGTCCTCCTCCGACAGCTCGAAATCGTAGATCTTTGTGTTATCGAGAATACGAGAAGGGGTGATACTCTTGGGGAGGGGGATGTATCCCTTCTGCAAGCTCCAACGCAACAGAATCTGGGCCTCTGACTTGCCAAATTTCTCGGCCAAGGCTTTGAGGTTCTTCTCGCCCCACCTCTCGCCTCGCACGAGAGGGCTGTAAGCCTCGATGGCGACGTTGCGCTTCTGCAGCCAGTGAACGATATCCTTTCTTGCGCACCAGGGGTGGATTTCGTACTGCGCAACGTTGATGGCGCCGCCCTTTCCCGGACCCCCACGTTCCTCTTCGAGCTCCTTGATGTGTATTTCAAGCTCGTCGAGGTGATGCACGCCGTAATTACTGACGCCGATGGAGCGGACCTTGCCGGCTTCCTGGGCCTCGACGAGGGCTTTCCAGGCGCCTTTGCGGCCGGCGGAGCCACCATACGGGCAGTGCAAGAGCATCAGATCGACATACTCAAGGCCCGTCTCGTTCAGGGTCTTCTCGACCTGGTCCTTGGCGCCATCGTAGTGGATGTAACGGACCTTGGAGGTGAAGAAGATCTCAGAGCGGGGGACATCCTTAGCTTCACGAATGGCTCCACCGGCGCCAGCCTCATTCTTGTACGAGGCTGCAGAGTCAATCTGATGGTGGTCAGAAAGAGGATGGGAGATGCAACACGGATGAGGGGGGCCTCACATGACGGTAGCCGACCTTGATGGCTTCGGTGGTGACCTCCTCGGCCTGTTCAGGGGGGCTGGATTGGAGTTGGTTATTCTGAAACTCGTCGTAATAGAAGGCACTCAAACGAACTCACGTCTTCCAGAGCTATGGTGACTGTCTGTCAGCAACGTGCAGAATAATCGCGCAAAGAGGAGCAGGACGTACGCCATATCCTAACACGGGGATCTCATAGCCGTTGTTGAGCTTCTGCTTGGACTGGAGGGTGAGCGAGGCCGCCATTGTATGAATGCTACGTGTTGGGAGAGTGTGAGTTGGGTTGGGCGTCGGTTTCCCTAACGATAAGTGTGGAATTGACAATGAGAAATAAACGCCGCCCCTAACCAGTGGGAAAGTTGATGCAGTCGCATGGAACGTCCTTCCGAATAAGGCCATTAGTCATTGGAACGAGGAGAAACGGCCTCCTCGCCATTGTGTCCCTCCGATGGCTGCACGTTCGGTGTTGGCGTGCCGAGCTGTTGTGTGCTCAGGTTATTCGCATTGGAAGGAGCTGCCTGTGAGCAGGCTTACGTCATAGGGGGGGGGGGGGGGGCACCCCTGGCTGGGCCTGCCTTTCCATGGCGTTTTTACCCCGCCATCGCTGCCCCGCCATCACTTGGTAGCATCAGGCCATTCATTCACTGGTTTTAGACGCGCCGCCAAAACTGCGAAATATCGTGTAGACATTTCCTCGTGATGCCATTTTTGATATCATTCATTCATTCAATCATATAATCGTTTCCCCGTCAGCATCACCAGTCGTGGCCTCGCCGTCGTTGTCCTCGTCGTCGTCCAAGTCATGAATTGGGTATGACAGAATGGCTGCGACACTGCCCAGCATGTCAAGCCTCTGGCCGCTCTCGTGGTCGCTGCTCAGGATTCTGACCTCGCCACCGTCCGCCTTGACCTTATCGACCAGTCCCACATATTTTTTCCTTGTTGGAATGTCGGAACTGCGGAACAGCGAGTTGTTCATAATGAGGACACCACCGCCGGGGCCGATGGCCCCTTCGTTGACGGCTTTGGCCACCGCCGACGCCCCATACCACGCCCGCCCGTCCTCCAACCGGAGTCTCTCAAAGAACTGGTCCATCAACTTGGTCTCCTTTGTAAACTTGAAGTCCTTCAGTTTGTTGCCCATCTCGGGACTCTTCAAGACCTCGTTGAGACTGTGGACATGACCCGAGTTTGTGTGGATGACGATGGCCTCCTTAGCAATCCCCGAAAGCTTCTTGTCTGCCTTGTCTCTCCCCTCGTCTGCAATGTACTTCTTGAAGTCGGTTGCGACAAATCCCGGGCTTGCGAGCAGCAACGGTCGCGGCTTGTCAAAGTTGACGGTTCGGAGGAGAGCGGTCAGAGTTTTGTCGTAAAAGCGCCTCATGCCCTGGGAGGTTTCGGAGGCGGCGCTCCGCTTCTTGGGGATGATGCTCTCGACGCGCTGCTTGATGACAGTGCGAAACTGGCTGATGAGACAGATATTGGCGATGCCCTCCTGCATGACAATCGCTGCCATGGCGCCATCCTTGTCGTCCGACAGACTTTCGGAGAGTGTCTCCTTTGCGACCGTATCCCAACCTTCCGGCTTGCTTATCGTGAAGGGGCGCGAGACCTCAAGGTCGAGAGTATGGTATTGGCCCATGCTGACGTAGGCGTTCTCAGATTTGACGGTGCCGCTGACCTGCAGCTGGCCGACGATGGGGTCGAAGAAGGTGCTCTTGACTTGGATTGCGAGGACGGTGTGGACTCGCTCGGAGATGGTGCTGCCTGTCTTTGTCTCCTGCACGACTTTCCGCACCGCGTGTGCCATGACGAGGTCGCCAGGACTGATGAGGTTGTAGGCGTGCCACTGTTCGCGCAAAGGGTTAACTGGGAGCTACGCATCGCATATGGCGGGTACGCGCAGGTCGAAGAGTTGATGAAAAAAGCGACGAGGGGGCGACAGAGCGAAAAACTCACCATGTCCTCGGAGTCCTCGGGCAGGAGGGTGACGGCATCTTCGCCAATGTCGGTCGACGCCTTGGTTGGAACGAGCTTCATGTTTGATTGGCGATTCTATGTGTGCATGTCATGGGGCGGCTTTATTTCCTGGTTGACGAAAGAGGAACAAGGCGAAATAAAATTGCGAGGAAGCGCTCGTTGGTAGGCACTAGGTAGGTACCTACGTTTTGTTGTTGAAATTATCTCGACTCAGATTGGTAGATGATGCGCTAACCGCTGGGTTATGGGGGCGTGTGACGCTGCCACACCACACCACACCCGTACTGGTCCAGCGGCTGGCTACCCTACAGTACCTCGAGGAGTCACAGCGATGCATCTCCACTTCAGTGACGGCAGAGCGAGAGAAAGGGGGGGGGAAACCATTTCCAGTGAATGCAGGCCACATGTTGGCTTATCGTTGGTGGCATTGGCGGCCTGTGACGATAAGACCTCACTTATTGTATTGCATTGTTACCCACGGGCCGAGCATCAAGTCAGATTGTAGAGTAGAGTAGGTACATAACTAAAAACCGACCGCGACACGGAGACGTCAAAGTGCGTGCCCAAGGGAGAGTCGAAGTCTATGCGTTGCTTTTTGAGTACATAGCACGAGCTGCCTATTCGTTGCACTTTCCCGACAGAGCAATTCTAGCTTCAACGAGCTTCAGGCGGCGAGAAACCGGCAAGGTAACCCGAACCGACTTTTCTCTTGTCCTCTGCACGATCCCGGCCGTTTGGGAGAGCCAGACAAGACATAGGTAGCTGTAGTGTAAAGATTCGGAGACCTGTATGTAGGTAGGCAGGGATAGTAAGTTATGGGCTCGGGGTCTACTCACCCAGCTACCGAATGACACTGGATGAATCCCCGACGCCTCAGAAAGAAAGGTCAGAGCTGCCGGAGCAGTAGGTACTAAGGTGAGTGACACTGCTGGGAAAGAGGCTGCTCTCGTCTCAAGTCGCTTGCCTGGCTTTTCAGCCTTTGGCTCGATCAATCCATCAAAGTCGTTCCGAGATTGGCTATTGGACCTGGATCACGGGCCCGAGTGCTGTCTGTCATGCCCCTCGACTCCTCACTACTTTTGACGCGCACCTCCGTACCTACCTACTTACCTAATCGGGGCGGCAACTAGGCAGTCAGTCAAACGACGTCATGGTTCATCATCCGCGTCGCCTCAGCGTCGCCTAAATGTCCCCCTCCCCCCTCCATTGATGCTACATAAGTACCGGCTCAAAAGTCTTGTTACAGCAATAAGGATGGCCAATCAAAAGCTATGGTGGATGGTCAAGGTACATGGCCTTTGGTGGCGCACTGTGAAGTGACCTCGAGCTATTAGTGGGTTCCCCTTCAACTCTTCGTTAGGTTATCCTTATTGTTGTAACAAGACTTTTGAGCCGGTACTGTATCTATACTCTGACCTGGGCTTAACCGGCTGGTGCCTATGATGGCACTCTACGGCGCAACCGTTGATAGGCGGGGGACGGATGGGTACCTATGCAGTCGCGAGCAATGGTTCACGAGTAAGCCTCTCCCATTCATCATCGCCCGGAATACATGCATCGGATCCTTGGTTCTCAAATTTCCGGTGCCTACCTAGCTGCAAAGCGTAACCAAAGTTGGGACACGTTCGGGCCAACAAGCGCTCGAAATCCAGGTGTGACGGACGGATGCATCGTCCAATGTTTGCTGGCACCAGCAACAGCGTCAAGACGCCCTGCCCTGTGTGGCGGTGTCGGGGATGGTATCGTGTCCAGAGTGTACCCTTTCTACCTACCTTTTCTACCTACCTACCTGCCTACATACCTACCTACGTGCCTGCCTACCTTAGCCTTTCTGCTATATCAGAAGTAGGCAGACCACGTTTTGCCTGCCTGCCTTATTTCTGAGATAACCCTCGCAAATGCATCGTCAACATCATTTTACTCAGCGCCACACCGTTAGGTCATGATCGAGGTCCGAATCAATTATCGTTTACCTCACTGCGCCAGCCACGCATTCCTGGCATTCGCCGAGGTAAGTTGTGTGTGTTGCGAGGGCACGCTTGGATCTGCATCAGCGGGTCCTCTACAGTCTACCTACATATCCGTCCCTTGCGCCATCTCTCCGCCTTGGGCAGCTTGTCGTCTTCTTTCCCCCCTCTCCCCATAGTCTGCATATTGCAAAACGGGCTCATCCCGGACATTCTCCAGTTACTTCAGTAAGGGAAGCTGGTGGATCGAGCCACCAATCCGCAGCTTGCCTTTACTGATTATACTGTTTATACTACCTAGGTACCTAGTTGATTTGATGTTCGGCCGACTCGGCCCGTTCCTTTGGGTCTCTTCGGTCCAACTTGGTAACAATTCTCGACATTGAGAGGGTATGCAGGTGTTGTTGCCTGGGTGCCTCGACGCTGGCGTACGCGGCGCACTCGCGAATCCAGTCCCGCGCAATTACTCCGCATTCCGCAACTATTCACAACCGCCAAGAAAACACCGCGACGAGCCAACAACACTCGGGCAAACGCCATCATTAACCCCCCCGGGGGTGATCCGCGCGCCGCGGCCCATGTAGTCTGCCAATTCTTGCTTCCCTGTCTTGATATCACAAGCGACGGGAACGAAAACGCGTCCAAAGCAGACCAGCCCATCCGCAGCCACCGCAACGCCCGCCACCAACCAACCAACCCCAGGCTTTCCGCTAGACTATCCGAATCATCCCATCCACCGCTTTCTCGACCTCAAACCCCTTTGTTAATTCCGGATCTTTCGGACGCTCGTATTACTCCATCTTGAGCTGCCAAACGAACCGCCGTTAGCCAGCGCATCTGGAATCTGACTCCAGGAACCTCTCTATAAACTTATCCGCGCTGATCTGGCGCGCGCGCACACACAAACAAGAAAGCACAGTCCTAGTGTTTTACTGTTTTGTTTTCCCACTGTTTCTTCTCTGCCAGCACTCGCATAATGGAAAATGTCGACCACTGCATCCGCAATCAAGTCCATGGACGCTGGCCGTTGCAATCACGGCCAGGATCCAAGTCCACTTCCGCCCACAGTCTCCGAGCCTCGACTCTCAACCCCCATTAGCCACGAAGGTTCCTCGACCGCTCAGAAGTCGCCGGGCGCATCAGAATCCCATGGTACGTAAGCATGTGCGGAGATGCCCCCTCCTTTTCTCCTTTGCTCGCTTGCTCTGTCCCGGGACCCTGAGGACCACCTCATCTCCTTCGAATTGGGTCTGGGACGCCAATAAACTCTTTGTGGCAGGCAAGTAGTAGATGCTCATTATAGTATAGGCAGCAGCTTTCCCACGTTTACCAAAAAGACACCCACGAAGCTCATCCGATCTACGACCCCGAACGCAAAAGACGTCAAGCCTGCCAAGGCTTCGCCCGCCACCGTCCAATCTCCCGCCGCAATCGACCCGCTATCACAGGTTCGTCGTTTGTCGTTGGCATTGGCAGAGAAGACGAATGCTAGTTGCTGACCTCATGCAGCATATCTTGATTCGAACAAACACCGACCACACTGTCCCTCTTCAGCTTCGAAGACATCCGGAAAGCCCAACCCCTGACCCGGAACAGCCTTCCAAGGTGCCGCTCCACACCTTCGATGCCAACAAAGACAAAAAGTATGTTAAGAACTTGCCAGGATCGATCGTATAGGTTCAACTAACTGTGCCGAAGGAAGGGGCCATCATTTCTCAGTCGATTGAGTATAAGAGGAGGTAGGCGACGCGATGATGACGAGGATTCCGTCTTCAGCGACCACCGAATCGACGGGACGAACGCCCAGGCATTCTCCTCGGTTATTGGCTCAGGATATATCCCTCACCACAAGGAGCCACCAAGATACATCCGGGTCAAGGCACACAACAAGAAAACGCGCGAGTTCAACCGCATGTTCCTTGCCCAGGAGCTTTTGATTTCGGAATCCGAATCAACCAACGACAAGAACACGGCCGTGATAGCGTCGACCGAGACCGGGCGATCGATCAGCAGTGGCGCCATCTGGGCCACTGAATTCAGCACTGATGGCAAGTACTTTGCTGCCGCGGGCAAAGACCAAGTCGTGAGGGTGTGGGCAGTGATATCAACTCACGAGGAGCGACGGCGGCACGAGGAGGAAGAAAATGCCAGAGGAGACTATGGAGAAAGGTTGAGTGCGCCTGTCTTTCGGAGCAAGCCAGTCCACGAATTTCAAGGACACACTGGCGAAGTGCTTGACCTCAGCTGGAGCAAGAACAACTTTTTGTTGTCTTCTTCGATGGATAAGACTGTCCGTCTCTGGCACATGAGCAGGAAGGGGTGTCTTTGCACGTTCAAGCATAAGGATTTTGTCACCTCAATTGCATTCCATCCCACCGACGACAGATTCTTCTTGGCGGGATCTTTAGACTCGTCACTACGTTTGTGGAGCATTCCGGACAAGGCGGTGGCCTATTCCACACAGCTGTCGGACCTGATCACGGCAGTGGCCTTTTCGCCGGACGGAAAGACTGCCATTGCTGGAGGTCTCTCCGGAATGTGCGTGTTCCACGACACCGAGGGTCTGGAGCAGACTACCCAGCTGCATGTTCGCTCGTCTAGGGGCAAGAATGCCAAGGGAAGCAAAATCACAGGCATCAAGACGATGACCATTGATGACGAGGTAAAAGTCTTGATCACGTCCAATGATTCGCGAATCCGGATCTATAACCTCCGCGACAAAAGTCTAGAGTCCAAGTTCAAGGGCTACGAGAACGCCTGCAGTCAGATTCATGCCGGTTTTAGCGATAATGGACAGTGGGTTGTCTCTGGGAGCGAAGACAAGAGAACGTATATCTGGTCGGTACATTCTGGGGACTCGGAAAGGGACAAACCGTGCGAGTATTTCGATGCGCATTCCGAACGAGTATCAACAGCAGTATTTGCACCAACAAAGTCGCGACAGCTCCTCGGCGGCTCGGGAGATCCTCTATACGACCTCTGTAACCCACCGCCAGTAACTCTCATGAGTCTCCAAGAATCAATCGCCAGTCAAAAGGGCATCTCAGACGATGAGAAACCACAGATCAAGAAACCGGAGGAATCACCGGCATACATTGAAAAGTCGAATCATTTTGACGGGCAAATCCTTGTGACCACGGATCAATCGGGTGTCATCAAGGTCTTCCGTCAAGACTGCGCATACGTCAAACGGCGTCACGAGAACTGGGAAACCGGCTCAACGTTCTCGCGTCGGCTTGGAGGCAGTATCCTAGGACGCAGTGGAAGTGTAGCGACACGCACTAGTGCCGGCAGTCATCCTCGTTCTCGTCGCGGGTCGATATCACGCCTGGCCGCCCCTGGCCCTGCTCAGTTGAGCTCCGACATCGACACCTGGCGGCACGGGATCGAAAATGGGCGCCCAAACTCCGTGATCATCACTCCGTCGCAAAGCGAGTACTCCTTGTCGCCTGGCAAGGCATCGCAAACGCCCCTCAACGCAAATGCCACAAACCTCGCATCTGGGGCACGAAGACAGCCATATGGGTCACCACAACCACGTCCGCAACTTCCGGCGAGCCCAACGTCGAGCCGGGCCTCTCGCGACCGGGCTCCTTCCATTCCCCCCACTCCAAGCTTCTCGTTTCTCTCTGCAGACGACGACAGCGACGAGATGCAACACGACCCCGCAGGGGCCAATCATTCTTTCTGGAATCTCAACCGGTGGAGAGGGATCTCATCACTGAGGTCATCCGTATCACTCAGCAATGCCAACACATCACTCCTACAAGTAGGACAGGGGCGAAACAGTATGGGCGCAGCAGACACAACCCAAACAGCCGCAAGCAACGGTACGAAGGCTTCTAGGCGTAAGAGCGTCGGCGCGAGCATATACGACAAGGCGGTCGAGGAAGAGCAGGACGGTAAGACAAAGGTGCTGGAGAATGCGACTGACAAAGCCGAGAACGATGACCAGCCTACGCGGCCTGTCGGGAACGGTCCCAACATCCGGTTCCTGAATTCCGTTGTCAGTCGCCTGAGCTTGGAACACACCAGCGATGGTGGGGAGCAACCATCTTGTCAGAAGTGCGCGAATAAGGACTTTAAGGCGAAAAGAGTAGGCGGCAGACAACGGCTCATTTGCGTAAAGTGTGGCAAGCTTGCTGACGATGGCAAGCAATGACGAGATAAGGTTATGAGAGAAGACCACTTCTCTGGGAGGCGGCCTCCTTTTGCTTTGTTTCTGCAGCGATGGATTTGACGAATTAGGCACAAAATGACGAGGTGCATCTATCACGAACAAGGATACCATATACCCCCCAGATAGTAACAACTGGAGAGATTTACGACGCCAGTGTTTGTTTCATATGTACACAGGGGCGCTTCGCCCACGGTTTTTTTGGTGTTTGCTTTTTTTTTTTTATCTTTTTACGTTTGAGGTGGGGGGGGGAGGGAGGGAAGGGTTTCAAATTCATTTTGAACCCATGTGATAAGTGAGAGCGGCTAGCCAGGCAATCATCCACATGCGCATGACGAGGTTCGAGATGGACAGAAACGAATTGTAATATTGGTATCTTGGAAAATGCACCAACGAAACGAAACCCTTGGCTTTTAGTGCCGACAGATTGTGCCTTGACGACATCGGGGTGCGGACAAAGCGACGATGAGAGACGGATTGGGAGAACATCAGCCCCGCAAGGACATTTTCCAGTCGGACCTTGCGCCGGTGTTACCGCTGAGAGTGTAGCCGCCAGAGACAGTGGAGCCATCATCAGGCTTGTTCTCGTTGGCGACGGCGGCTTCCTTCTGCTTCCTCTCAGCCTCGGC
This sequence comes from Colletotrichum caudatum, assembly GCA_030867225.1. NCBI lineage: Eukaryota > Fungi > Ascomycota > Sordariomycetes > Glomerellales > Glomerellaceae > Colletotrichum > Colletotrichum caudatum. The sequence continues at coordinate 37,566 of MU846039.1, forward strand.
CTTCTTCGCCGCGGCCTCGGCAGCCTGCTTCCTGGCGAGCACGCTCAGCTCCTGGACGGTGGCCTGCAAGGTCCTCGGGTCGGCGCCGCGCACGACACTCCGGCCACCGTTGTAGGGCTGGCCGTTCTCAAAGAACATAAAAGTCGGCATAGCTGTAACGCTGTAGCGGCGGGCGATTTCCTGGGCAGCGTCGACGTTGACCTTGACGAAGGCGAGGGCGCCCGGCTGGCCGTGGGTGTTGGAGAGGGACTCGTAGATGGGCTTGATTGCATGGCACGGCCCGCACCAGTCTGCGTAGAAGTCGACAACAACGTAGGTGTTTGCTGATAGCAGGTTGGTGAATTCCGTGAGAGATGTTGCTTGGAGGACGACCATTTTGTTGGTGAGTTTGGGGTGAACGCTCTAGTGTCGAACAAACAGGTGCTGTCTTGCTGTCCGAGATGGCGTCTAAGTGACTGGGTTCTCTGATGTTTCTTGGATGAAAACTATAGTTACTGTATATATATAAATATGTATTTTTGTCTTTAATTTTGCTTCTTGATGGTGATTGACTTTTGTGTTTACCCCTGCTCGGCGATGGTGCTTGTGGTATGAATGATGGCTTGATGAGATTTCAACTTGAATTTGTCAGAATCAGAGTGAGGGCATTCAGCGACAGCAAAAGGATCTCGTCAGCTTCCTATTTACTTCCCAGAGGCAAAAAGCGGGGCGTCCCCCTCTTCCAAAGGAATCTTCCAGGTACCCCTACCTGCCTCTGCAGCGATTTGTATGGTACCTAGGTACCTACGATGCAGCGCTACGACCCCTGGACCCATTGGTCATCCACTCGCCTGTTGGCGCAATGAGTCGCCAGTGGTGGTGATTCCAGTTCCCATGAATTTGTCACCCACTCACGTCCATCATCGTCGCCCGAACACACCCACTTGGTTGCATTGCCTCCTCACGTCTTGCAGGTCATCTGCGTTGGACGGTTCTTCAAACAGCGGCCGGCTGCATGCGCTTCAGATCGCTGATGCAACTTTGAGATGCAGGTCGCCGAAATGGCTTCTTCTGCATGCTGTCCGAGTCACTGGATCCAGACAAACCCCTAGCAAAGACTCGTCCCTATGAGTACGGCACTGGGTGTCGAGTATCGTTGCGTAATGGCCGTACTTTTGTGCGCTACTGACTTTTCTGAGTCAGGCCAATATAGGATTCCATTCTGTCGTTCCTACACGTCATTTTGGTTCTCGCCAAGGCAATGTGAAGAGGCACCCAATGACGACAGCTTCACCACACTCTGCTAACTCGGGCTTTGTGGTCTACGGCTCGACCATCGCTCTCGTTTCTCAGGGCCCCACGACGTTGTCCGCACTACACTTACACTGTTGTAGCCCCCAAGTCACAGTGCCGCGTAGAGCTGTGCGGTCTCGACCTCTGCTTGAGGGAGATCAGTACGATCCCTGGTTACCCATCTGGGCTGTGGCTGGCTGGCTTCAAAAAAGATTGGACACAAGAGACTCTTCGCCTCTGGCTCACTCCCTAATGTTCCTCTGCCCATATCGGCTTGGTCAACAACATGTCCAGGATCCTCGGAACCATCCACTCATAACCCCTCATCCACCCTTTATCGCTGCGTCAGATGACCCCTTCAAGTGTCGCGCAAAGTCACAATCCCCAACCCTCAAAGCACCTCAAAGCGCCCGCCGCCTCCAACTTCCAATTCTCTTCGGCTTTCGATACCCCTTCGAGTTGGCTCTTCACACCTCTTCAACCCTCGCCGGCGGCTATCAAGCGCGGAGCCTCCCAAGGGCATCCATGCTTACTCCAGGGATACCGGGGATTTCTTTCGTCCGGTGACGCCCGACTCTAGTCTGGCTTTGAGCTGACCCTACAGGTACTAGTCTTGCCAAGTAGAAAGTCTTCCAGAAATTTCGGGCTGCGTCAGTGTAATTGAAAGCGCTTCGTGTGCCGAAGGCCGAAGCTCATTCGACGGGAAGTGAGACGGGTGTCTTTCAACCCTCGCCGGCTCCCGCCATCGACAGACAGGGGCAAGGTTGAGGCTCAGGGATAGACGCCCTGCCTGTCATGACAGCCCTTATGGACAGTCGATCATTCTTTCAATAAGTCAAGCGCCGACGGTGCGCGTGTCGCCGTCTTTCTTGGGTGGTTTCAATCCTGTCGCCCTACGGATACCAGAATTTGATCCAACTTTCGGTACGATGTATTGCCCTAACGTCTTGAGCCTCCGGGATGGTCTGTCTCATGGTCTCGAAGAATCCATTTCTGGGTCGAGTTTGACAATTTGAGCTGTTGGGAGGGTCCAAAACCGGCAGGCCAACCCCCCATCAACCTCTAGACGCCTCCTAATGGCTCATGGAGTGGTTTATGCATATGCCCCAGGAAGACTCGGATGAAGATAAATGATATGGCCGTCATCAGAGATGGTCCCATATAAAGGGGGTCGATCGTATTTGCCCCGTGTCTCGAGGTGACATTTGTCGTGAACTCTCGTTCTCATTTACCATTCTCGCCTGCTGAATCCCCCCCCCCGCGCGCCTTCAAACTTTGGTGTTCGTTTCTCAAAATGGCTGGCTATCGGTCCTTCAGCTTTGGCTTTGAGCTTGAGCTATCTCTCAATAGCAGTAAGAGGCACAAGACATGGCTCTCCATGGCTCAGGACACAGGCGCTCGACTGGCCAAAAAGGGGATCAATAATCATGTTAAGGGGGTGGTGGACGGGGACTACCGCAAATGGTCCATTGTCCAGGAGGTTACGATTCCTCAGAATCCGGCCAAGAACAATTGTCAGTACGCGGAATTGGGCGAGGAAGTGATATCGGAATGCTGACAACAACAACTCAGGGGCACTTGAGCTAGTATCTCCTGTCTTTGGACTGGATTCTCCATGGATGAGCGACACCAACCACATTTTCTCTGCCATTCAAAAGCACTCATCAGTACAAAGAGTTTCCCAGTGCAGCACTCATGTCCACATTAGCCAGGCCGGTCAAGACTTCACCACATCTCAACTGACGTGCTTGGCCAAGGCAATTCTTGTATATGAGTCTTGCTTCGATTCCCTGGTACCCAACGACAGGGCATCCGTGTACTGGTGCCAGAGCAACCGTCATAACCCTGTGTTATCTCGCTGCAAGACCCTCGAAGACTGCCTTGGCCTCCTCGACATGGCGTCACAACGAGGAAGTGCTGCCATTGTCGAGACTATGTGTTTGTTCCCGGCCTCAAGCGCTTACGGACGTGCTCACGGGCGGAAGAAGGACTTTGTCCACGGTAAGGTCTACAAGTGGAACTTTTCTCGTCTGCTGGGGCCCGACAACTGTCGGACCATTGAGTTTCGACAGCCTTCCGGCAGCACATGTATGGAAGACGCTGTCGGCTGGGTTTTGCTGACGCTGACGTTCGTTGCGGGAGCGACTGGGGGCGGGAACTGTCTCGGGTCATTAGAGCATGGTGGCGGCGGCGACCGGCTGGAACTTTGGCATCTTCTCTGTCACGGCGCAGTAGTCCTCGGACTTGACCCGTTCTTGCTTGAAGTTCTCAGGAACTTTTTGAGCAAGACTCCAGTCTGACCGTCTTCTTTGACCTTGCCTCGGCAGTCAACGTACGGGGCTGTCTCGCTTTGCGTCTCTCTCAAACTCGCAACTCTTTTAATTCCTTATACGTACACCCTCCAGGCTGTCTTGTTCCATTAATTGACAATTTGGAAACGCCGAATCAATTTCAATTCGGTTTATTCAAAATTTGCTGCATATGTTGCCACCATTATCCTTTGACGGCTAGATTCAGCCCGGAGGTTTGGCCTCCGTAGAATCCTACTTCGTACCGGCATCAGGACGCGCTCCGCACCACTGACACTCCCCTTTGAGATCGGGGCCAAGTCCGACCCTAGATAGATTGATATCCTCTATCCTCAATTAATATACCCCGGGGGCAATCTATCCAGAGAAATGGACAAGATTCTTCACACCCGTAGGCCGCGACCAATTCCGAGCCTTCTGATTGCAGGGGCCAAGCTTCATTACTATAGCGGAACATGTCACCTCCGCCTGGCCAGCTCATCTGGCGGGGCTATTGGGACCCGATGCAACGTACATTTACGCCTTCTCGTCAAGTGTTGGAGTATATAAATGACTGAACTTGGCATCGGATATGTTTGGCTACCAAGCTTCTATAAACCGTTGTCAGCGAATTATCCTCACCCACATGATCGATATGGGTTTACTGAGTGTTCTGGCCACCGGCCTTTCAACGACACTTCTCTTCATTTCTGTTTCGGCGCAGAGCACGGTTCCGGCCTGGGGACAATGTAAGTCGTGCATGGCGGTATGCTTGGTGTAAAACCCTCCAAAATCTGACACGATTGTAGGTGGTGGTAATGGTTGGACCGGCGCCACGACTTGCGTGAGCGGCTACACCTGCTCCATTCTCAAGTACTACAAGCCCATACAGCTTGGTCTCGGTGTATTCACTAACTTTGTGAAAGCCCATTCTACCATCAGTGCATCCCGGGGTCCGGCACTCCTACGATCACTTCCGCCGGACCCGTCTCTACTTCAACCACGCCCGTGGTAACACCTACCGACACCCGCACGACCACCCGCGCTTCAACAACTCTCGTCACCGTAACCACCACAGCAGCAGGTGGCGGTGGAGCCGTTCCCACAACTCTCGTCTCGGGGTGGTACTGGATCCGCGCCGTCGCCTCGCCCAACTTCCACAGCTATCTCCAGGCCAAGCCTACCCTCACGCCCAGCAAAGCCTACCTCGAGGCCCCCAACAGTGCGGGTCAGTTCAAGGTCGATGCCGGTCAACTGGTTCATCTGACGGGGTCGTCCTCGCTGTACCTTAATGTCGAGAACCCGACGGACAAGACGCAGCGGAAGCTCGAGACGTGGTTCAGCACGAGCAAAAACACCTACGGTACGTTCGCCTTCCAGGGTGATACTCTCACGTGGAGCACGCCGGACATCAATCGCCCGAACCTGGCTGCGTGGCTTGTCTGCGAGAACCAGCAGGTTTTCATCAATACGGGGGCATATTTGTACCAAACGCCTGCTGGGTGTTTTGACCAAACCGTGAGTAGAGTTCCATAGTTTCCTCTTTGCGTAGCACTGGTGACTAACAAGGAATAGATACACTCATACGGAGGGGCCACGGCAGACCTTTGAATCCAATACTTCCTTGTATTGTGCCGGTTTCAATGCTCTGTTTCTCGATACTCGTGTTACTTGGTATAAACCAGATTTGATCAACACCTATCTGCTACACAGACTCCGGCGTTATCAACCCTTCACGTGTGAACTCCATCCATGTCGCTGCTCACCCCTGGCTGGGTTGGACTCATTGTAGTATCCAGAGTAAAGTTGCGCGGACCGACGTATTCCTGCAACTTACTGCCATCCTGCATCGTCCATTCTTGAAACCATGACTGGTACATATGCACCCCGCCATACAAGTGAGCGTGGCTGGTGAACTCCCACCAGACGTTGAAATGCATCATACCAGTTCCCATTGGCTCGATGCTCCATTTGATGGCCTTATTCACAGCTTGAGAGTTTCTGCAGTCCGCCTTCCCGATTGTAGGCACTCTCGGCCCGGTGTTGGTAGCGATGGAACACTCGGTAAAGGCTGCCCCGCCGGTGATCTGAACATCGAACCTAACACTGGGAGGATGGATGTTAGAGCTGTTGCATGTCGACAGTTGCGCGTTGGTTCTTACTAGTTCCAATCTGACTTCGGTCGGCCCCCAGCGTAGAAATTCTCGATGTTGAAGACGGCCGCAGTGTGTGCGACTTCTTTCGCATCTCGTTGCGAGAACTCTTCAATGCTAGGCTTCATGGCGACCTCGGGGGATGCATACGGTGCACCAAGGACCGTGGAGCAGAAAACGACGATACTCGTGAGAAGTTTCATATTGGATATTCCGGCGTCCAGTTTTTCTGGTCTAGAGAAACACTCAATTGCGTTCTGGGGTCCAAATGTGCACCAGGTGGACTGGCACTAATATATAACATCCCTCACTCGGCTCATGTCTGGCATGCCCCTTACTACCCGTCATACAAACCGACTGAAGACGATGTCAATATCGTCAAACAATTACGCGAGAGTTCTACCGCATGGAGATATCACCGACGAAATGCCGCGGTGTTCCCATTGTGGCCCCTTGGTGAGTTTTGGTCCTCTCGATTGGTCAAGCAAACTGACCGGAACTCCTATAAAAGGCCGCCCGAGTGAACAGCGGGTAAGACCTGAAGGCGCAAACATTGATATCTCAGTCAGCTATACAAGGCTACTGCCGCTCTTGGTGTAACCAAGAAACGGCACAGGCGTCTTGCAAACTGACTTCTCCTCCGGGTGAGTTGGACAGGCATGGAAACCTTCACGTCCACGTGTTGCTAGCCAATGTAACGCGGGTATTTTCTAAGTAGCATGCACGAGCATTCGGAATTCGATAGCAAACGAAATTGGTATCCCATTGACTTTTGACTAACCCTTGTCTAAACGCTGATCGTGCGGAAGATGCTAAACTCATCACCGGTGGCCACCAAGCTGCCAGTAATCTGGGGGTGCCAATGCAGCTCCTTGACGTTGGACAGGTAGTGGACAAACAACAGCTGAGGCGGCACGTCCTTAACCCCGCCGGTATCCTTGCTCTCCTCGTCATCAAGCTCGACGGCCAAGTCCCATAGGGTGACGGTGCTGTCGCCCGCCGCGACGGCGATGATGCTGTCGTCTGTGGGGTGCCACTCAATGCTCGTGACCTGCTCCTTGTGGTAGTTGAAGCTGGCAATAGGGGAGGGCTTATCCGAGGCTGAGGTCGAGCTCTGCTTCCACTGGCGCAGGTCCCAGACAGCAAACTCGCCGTCGTCCGCGCCTGAGGCAAGCAGGTGCGTTGTGAGATGTGACCACGACATGACGTTGACATCAGTCGAGCTAACTTGCATGGATAACGCGGGCTTTCTGCTCTTGCTGCGAATGTCCCACACGCGAATTGTGCCGTCGCTCGAGGCGGATGAGAAGACAGACTGCTCGGAAGGGCTCCAGATGATCTCCTCGACACTGCTGGTGTGGCCCTGGAATGGCCGGGTATCGGTAACGAAGCCGCCGCCGTCAGTACGCGTTGTGAGATAGATGAGGCCTTCGTTGTCACCGGTAAGAAGCTTTCCGCCGGGAACAATAGGGGACCAGTCAAGAGCGTAACCTTCCGACTTGTGTGCGCGAATGGTTGACACCGGCTTGTTTTGTTGGGCGGAAATGACGGTGCCGGGGTTGTCGAAGGAGTAGAGGTGAGGGGTGATGTCGTGAATAAAGACGTTGGAGGACTCGGTCATGGTCGCAGTGAGAGTAATCGGGGGTCTGGAACCGTCCTGAGATGGAATCTGGTGGGCGCGGACTCGGTTCGTGGTCGAGTTCAAGGGAATGGCCTTGTGCTCCAGAATGGGGTCGGAGTCCTCGTCATCGTCGTCCTCGTCGTCAGAGTCCTCTTCGCTCTTCTCCATGCGGCTCAGACCGCTAAACTTCATGACCATGAGCTGGTTGTCGCCGGCCCTGGCGCTCTCTGCCTGTGTGCCGGCCACCGTGTACATCGTGGCGGGGTAGACTTTGCGGTTGTCACCAAGGCTGTCGCGCAGTATGTCAAACGACAAGCAAGGCCACGGGGTGCTGATGTTGTGCAGCATCTCATACGTTGACACATCAGGCGCAAGTGTCTGTCCGGCCTCGAGCTTGTTTCGTCCGACGATGAAGGTGCCCTGGTCAACGGCGGCTAAACACGTCAGCTTTGTGTGCAACTGTATTGCAGTATCAATTGTTACATACCTTGCTTCTCCTCTGCCTCTCTTTCCGCGTCAGGCCGTCCGTCTACACCAGCCTCCATGATCTCGTCTTCCTCGAACTCGTCCTCGAATTCGTCTTCAAACTCGCCCATGCCAGGGTCCTTCTCGTCAATCTCCATACCCTCAGGGCGCTCACCGCCCTTGAGGGGAGCGTCGCCCATCTCAACGTCAGCAGATCGTTTCGACATGATTTCGGTGTTTTTTGGCGTCGCAAATATGTACAAAAACAAGCAGCTGCCCAATCTTGCTGCAACCTTAGAAAATGGCGACTGCTGTAGGGAAAAAAAATATTAAGGCCCCGCGATTTGTGGCTGGTCTGGGACCCCGCGTGGCAGGCACCTTGGCACTCCCCCTCCATGATCAGCGCCAGGGGTTGAGTGTGGCTTGACATTCCGGATCATGTGATTTCGTATCTGCGTCGCGTCGTCCTTCAGTCGGTGTTGAGTGCCCCGCCACGCCCGGCAAACAACTGGACTGCTGACACCTTCTCTACGTCCGATCTTCAGTGGCGATCTGCGCCGACGTCTTTTGTGTTAAAGATGTCTCCGGGAGCAGTACCGTCATCATGGCGCCACAGCAGAACACCTTTGCCGTCATCCCAGCTACCCCCGGCCGTGTTGGCGGCGCCCCCAGCAAACCACCGATGACCTCGAAACAGGCCCAGAAGCTCTACAAGCAAGCGAACAAGGAGCCACGACGATCTAAAGCCGAACAGCGGAGATGGGAAAAAGAGAGACAAGAGGAAATCCGCAAAGAACTGGAAAAGGAGCGCGCTGCAGCCAAAGCTAGGGCGGCGCGAGAGCGGAAGAAGGCTAAGGAAGAGGAAGCACGCAAGAACCGACAGAGGGCCGGACAGCCATTGTTCAACTGCCGACCGAGCCAAGATACAATAGCACGGTTCGTTCGGGGCAATGGCACAAGCCGGAAGAGGGACTCGTCAGGGGAACCGATACCAAAGGACGAAGACACTCCAGCAAGTTCACTTGAGAATCAGCCTAAGCCCTCGCCAGCATCGTCGGCTGCGAGAGCCGCTTCATCTGCGTTGCCTCCCAAGCCTACGCCTCCCGAACAACTCGAGCCTCCTTCTACCTCCATGGCACCACCGCCTCGCCCGTCGCAGAAGCCTTGGACGGCCAATAAGCCTTCGCAATTATTGTCCAACCCGCCGAATCAACCTCTAACCCGGGGTATTCCTCCACCACCCATGCGACCTTCCAAAGATGGCCTTGTTGTGTCATCTTCCAGCTTTCTCAAAGCTGTCGGCTCTTCGAAGCATGTACCGGACAAAGGCTTGGCAGTTTCGGTGTCCATGGGGCCTCCTCTCCGGCCACCGTTGAAGCCAAAGTCCAAACCATTCATGATGCCCCGAGTAGCCCTACCGGTCCAGCAACCACCTCGCCACAAAATTTTCAAACACAATCCTCCTTCTGAGTCTACTCTTGCTCCTCTGCTATTGGGGTCTCCACGTCAACAAAAGTTGTCTTTACCCAGCCCAGCACCGCAAGGAGAGTCGCCGAAAATGCCTCCACCCCAGGTACCGTCACAGAAACCAGTGTCAAAGCCTGCAATTTCAATACCTTCATTCAGGTCTCTTTCAGAGAGCTCCACTTCACAGAAGCTGTCGGCGCAAACACCTCGGCTGCCAAGCCCGCCGCCTCAAGCACCCCCGCCAAGCACGCAAATCATTGTGCAAGAATGCTATGACGACTTCTTTCCCACAGCTTCACAGCTTGCTATGGAGCTTGAGCAAGATAGCGATTCAGATACTCAGCCTGGAGAGGTTTTAAATCAGCAGTCAAATGGTCCAGTGGCTGCTAAAGTGACTCATGGTGAACTTGCATTACGTTCAAGCGAAACGGAGAGCGCTGGGGAACAAAGCCAAGCTGCAGACAATGGCTACCGGAAGACAGGTACCAGCACTTATTTTGGCACAATCGCCCATCATCTCCCACCTTTGTGGGCTAGTATCACATTTCCAAACTCCCCTGCACTGGCAAGAGGCTCCACAAGATTCCAAGCATCAACGAAAACCTGCGAGGGGCCCCAGGGGCTCGAGCACAGGTCCCAGAAACAAGAGAAGCAATCACAAGCAAGCGCTTCTTCAAGGGTTTTGGGTAACCATTCAATTGACAGCCACTCAAACAACGCTGCAACAAGAACAACGCCACCACCAGAAAAGCCCTATAGCCACCAAGACCAGCCGACAGAAACAAAGCGCAGCGTTTTGCAGGAAATCAGTAGCAATCACTGCCCAGCACCAAAACCCATGGCCACAGCAACAAAATCACAACTACCCACTCACTTTGACGACTTCTTCCCATTGATATGCACCCAGGACTTGATGATGTCGTCCCAGGAGGTGTTGGACATAGAATCCACTACCAAGAAGAGCACGATGCAGTCGTCCTCTGGAAGATTGCCTCCAAACCAGTCGCCTCCCCTCGAGATGGATCTGGCGGCTATCGATTGGGATGACGACTTGGATGACTTTTGACGCATTGGAGGGACCCATCGCTCGGCATTTCCGAGCGGGGGGCTGTACTCATTGTTTTTCCTACAGAAAGAGACGCAATTGGTGTCAGTCGGCACCAGGGGATGCTTATTTGGAATTAACACTTATACCCTTTCGACCAATATAGCTTTGTGGAGACAACACCATGAGAGTCGAGAAGATCGAGGAGACTTGTACAAGATTCGGTACACATGAAGGACACGACAGGTATGATATGAACAATTGAGTATGTATTCGGCAAGAGGAGTCTCTATACAGGAGCTCGACAGCAACCCTGCGGTCCCAAGTCTACCTATGTTATGTTCTTGCGTCTCCAAACATGTACACCTCAGGTCAATACAGGGAATAAGGGATATATGGAGGTGATGTCTCGCTGGCTCTCGCTGGCTCTCGCCGCCGGCTTTCGTACAGCGCAAATCAAAAGCAATCCTACCTATACCGTGACCATGGGAATCCCTCATCAGACGATGCCTTTCCACCCCTAAACGCCAAGCCAATGCTTCTCACTTATCCGGGTGACGCCGATATCCTTCTGTGGCTCCTCAAAGGAAGATGCCGACCCAGCCTGTCTTGTTGGTAGCCTGCGTCTCGCAGCCATCAACCGCGCAAATTATCTTGCTTTCTGAGTCTCGTCGGAACCCAGTGTGGGGACGTTTGGCTGCTGGCTTGCGGTTCTCGAAACAATCCTCGCAATAAACCTAATCCAGCATGAGCACTTAAACTCGCATTGTTATCTTGAGAGGAAAGCTTACATGGCCACATCCCTTGAGAGCCCAGAAGTGATGCTCGCTACGCTGACGTTTACCTTTGCGCGTGGGATGACTCTCACTCGTGGGAACATCGGGGTCGTAAGCTAACTCCTCGTTGCAAGCCGGACATATAACAACGAGGTCAGAGCCAGTGTCTCGAGTAAAGCCCGACTTGGCGGGTGGCGGAGGTTGGTGAATCGGCTTCGGTGACTCGGCTCGATCGAAAGCGCCGTGCTCGTACTGAAGCTGAATGTTACCCAGCGGGTTATTGAGGTCGGCACCTTGGTTCATCCTGCTATTGTGCAAAATACCGAGGATCTGCACGTCATCCTCAGGGCCGGGGAAAAGTCGAAACGGATAGAGATGACGCCGTATGTTGGCTGCTATTCCGCTAAATGCAGCAGTAGAGTTGTATAGGCCAAACGGTCCCGATTGTCTATTATGCTCACGATGCCGAGGGCCTGGGGGAGGTAACACAGGTACATGCCTGCGCGGAACATCGGGGGAGTCGTCGGTGAGGTCAATGACTGGCGCGTTGCCAGCGAGAATACTACTGTCGCTGCGTGCGAAAGACGGGGGGTTCCTGCCCTGAGAACTTTGCCTTCTGGGGTTTGCCGCGGGGCGCGCGGCATGAGTTTGAACGGGGCTGTCGGGTTCATTTGTGAGATCAATAACATCCGCAGAGCCGTTCTGGTTGTTTTGATTATTTCGGGATCTTCTTCGGGGAATATACAGCTCCAAGTCGACCAGATCATCGCGATTTGCTATGCCACCTTGACGTAGCTCAGCCGTGGTCCCCTCGCCACTTCCCGCGCGTGGCAGCCGTTGCCCGCGTAATTGTGGCAATTGGTCCATCTGGGCAAGAAGCGCAAGCTCAATTTCGTCGGCGAGGTCGGGGGAAAATGGGTCGTCAAATAAGGGTTCGTGGGCAGCGATCTCGTCCAAAATGGACGACTCCAACTCCGAGTCTGAATGCTGTGACGGTGACTGCGAGGGAGAGTTAGGATCCCAATCCTGCCGAGCGTCTGCTTCGGAGTCGAATGTACTCGAGCGATGGTCAAGGAACTCGGAGGAGTATTCGGGATCTGGGTGACCGGTGCGGTAGACAATCTCGTTGTTGATCTCGCGCCAAAGGTCTGAATCGATCGAAGGCGTGGATGCGTTTGAACCGGCGTTCAGAAACCTAAGGAGTTGGGAAGCGGGAGAGGAAGGAGCTGAGGAGGACGTTCGGAACGGAGATGTCGGTTCGCTTGAAGAGCTGCTGATGGGTATCAAGTGCGAAGGTGGAGGGGCCGTAAAACTCGCTATCGACTGAGAAGGTGTTGAGGACTCTTGGTACGAGGGCGTGGGCGAGTTTAAAGAGCTGGCGGGTATTGAGTGAGAAGACTGAATGGATGGAGAACTCGATATCAACGGCGAAGATGGTGGAGACGCTGAGCTCATGTTCTGTGGATGGGGCCAATATGGGTTGGCGCTGGGGAGAGGAGAGTTAGCCCAAACCGAGGATCGCAGGCAGAAGGGGGCGAGGTTTCCACGAACAAACCGTCCGTCGCTCGAGCGTCTTGTGTTGGTCAGGAAGGGTCGAGATCTTAACCCCGAGCAGCGCTGGGATATCAACAGGGTGTGTAGGTAGGCAGGAGTGAATCTCCTATAACGGACGAGAAGGTAAAGCGACCATCCCGCGGCTGTGCTGGTTTCGCAAGATCGGTTGGACGAAAACAGGGAGTTTTCGTAGCCGACAGGAAAGAGCGGTTTCCTTGGACCCGTGAGGTGGCGACGGTGGCGACGGTGGTGGTGGTGGTAGTGCAGTACTAGGTGAATAGGTAGTAGGAAGTGTCGAATGCTGGTGGCGGTTGAGGGTAGGGTGAAGCACGGCCCAGGCCACGACAGACTGACCAGCGGTTTGGGTGCTTCAGCCTTAGATAAGCCCGCACAGTGCAGGGGACAATTGCTCCGATAAGCAGAAACCCCTCTGGACTTACAGGGAACCGGCGAAGGAAAGTCGCCGGGTGAAGCAACCCTGTTGTGCCAACGGACGGTGCAAAGTGACATTTCGTTCACAGTGCTTATGTCATAAATTGCAAAAAAAGAATAACAAAAAGAATATAATAATAAAAAAAGGAGGGGAGGAGAGGAAAAAAAAGATGTCGCGATACACCAGGCTATCTCTCTTCACCTTGCCTCACCCAAGTACAAGGTGAGCCTGTTACTGTTCTGATGGTCACAGCAAGGTATATACCCAACAGTCGCAACATTCGGCAAATGGACCGTCTAGACGTCGTGTACAAACAACGATTTGAGCCAAAGACATTGGATATCGTTTTGGTAGACGCTTCCGCCCCTTTTGCCTATAATACAAACATAAGACCCTGCAGGCTTATTATTCCTGCTTGACTCCAAACACTGATACGACTCCTCCCTCGTTGACGGAAACCAACTGCTTGGCACCAGCCCCCCACTGAACCGACAGCGCCGCAACCGAAGTCCTGAGGGGCTCCGTCCATGACTTGGAGCGCTTGGTGTATTGCTGCACCGTGATGCCGCCGGAACCCGCAGTGGCAAGGAATTGTCCGGTGTAGTCCCAGGCCAGAGACTGAACTGGCCCGCCGGTCTCGAGGGTCTTGACTATGGCCTCCTTGCGCAGGTCGAAGATGGCGACCGAGCTCTGCCCCTTGGCTGTTGCCGCAAGCCAGAATCCGTTTTCTGAGAAGGTCAGAGCCTCGATGGGCGCACCGAGGTTGAAGACCAGTGCGATCTCCAAACTCGTCGTCATGAACAGCTTGATGTCGCCCGTGGTTGTGCCGGCCGCAAAGAGGTGGCCGTCGGGGTGGAATGCCGAAGATGTCAATGCTACACCAGTCAGTAAGCAGCTAGAGAGGCGGAACCACGAGGCTCTGAGAACTTACCAGCATCGGCATAAGCGCGGCCAACTCTCTTCAGGGCACTGAGGTCGTAGAACACGATGCTCTTGTCTGAACCGACGGACGCGAGCAGGTCACCAGTCGGGTGAACGCTCAAGGACGTGGCAGGTCCCGCGTGCTCGGAAAACGACGCAATCTCGCTGCCACCCTCAAAGACCTTGACCGCTCCTTTGCTCGTAGCGAAAACCAACTTGCTTCCCGTCCAGAGAGAGTCAATTACCGGCTCATTGACTGCAAATTGCCTCTCCACTTGGTCTGCCTCAAGCGAGTATATCGCGGCTTCTCCGCCCCGGCCGCCCACCGCCGCATAGCCTCCCTCGAGCGCGAGCGAGGAGGCGTTGGGAACCGGCACTGCTGTCGAAGCCACGGTGGCTAGCGAGGCAATGTCTTCAGAGGTGGCCCAGCCTTCTGGCACTGGGCGCTTCGGGCGAACCTTGGAAAGTCTGCAGTGCGTCAGTGCGGTGGTCTAGCATGTGGCTTCTTCTTTCGAATCGACTTACTCTTGCTGCTTTGCAGTGACCGTGTCAACCCACTCCTTGGGAAGGGCTTCGGCCGAGTCGATAGCCATTGCATCTCCATTTGTAGCTCCAGCAGTGACGCTGATTTTGGAAAGTGCATCTCTGGCCTCGTCTCGCTCCTTTGACAGTCGCGCAATAACACGGACAGCGGCATCATGCTGGTACAGAGCTGTTGCAAGCTCTTCGCGTGTTCTAGCAAGCTGCTCCTTCAAGTTGAAGGTCTCAAGAGCGAGGGCATCCCACTCATTTTGGAAAGTGGCAAGCAAGGCCGGGATCGAGGTGAGCGCCGGGGGTCTGGGTCGAACAATGCGCGACTGGGTAAGAGGCAGGAGGTCGTCGTTCGTGATGGCTTCGCCAGTTCCAGGTTCGGTGCCATTTTCTTCAATGTACTTCTCGATCAATCGTTTCTCGAAGACGGTGCCTGATCACCGTTAGTTAGCCTAGCGACTCTGCCACTTGTTCGCAAGCCACTTACCCGACTTCTTCGAGGCGACTGGCTCCTGGGGAGCTTCTCCAGAGACTGTGGACCTTGTCAGTAACGGTCAAATTCTTGGGAAACATGTCGAGCCTACTTGCGCACAGCATTGTCCCGAGATTTCGCGGTTTCAATGGGCTGCTGGATGCTTCGTTCGCGTCGACCCTTTTGCCTTTCAAAACAAATCTTCAGCCTTGCTGCGTGCTTGCCAAGCGGGTGGGTCTCCAGCTCAGAGCTCGAGCCATTTCATCACGTGTTGTTTTTATCCTTATCTTATCTCTTATCTCTGTATGACATGATATCTTGAGGCCCATCGACAGCAGCACCACCCTACCTTAAACATCCGACGACAATAAGTGCAGCGGTATCTGAGAGAGTTTCAATTGCGGGAGGAGTTTTCTGAGTCACACGGTTTGCACGGAGTTAAAAAGAGAAACTTAACATTTGAGAGAATGGCATCTCTGCCCGATATCAGCACCTTGAGCAGCATGTCTGCTGAAGAGCAGAGAAAGATCCTCGATGCCCTTTTTGAACCGAGTCCCGCGATCCATGCACTTGTCTTGCCTTCCCTGTCAGCTGCTTCGTTCCAATCATACGACGAATTCATCACGCATTGCTACAAGGTCTTCGAAGCGCTGACGGCCGACCCGTCTCACAAGACAGAACTGCACTCCATCATCGGCTCGCACCCTCGGCTCGGCGCCAAGAAGGTGGAAAGTGCTCAGTCAGCCGCTGAACAAGCGCAGCTACAGAGCGGAGATGCAACCGAGCTGGCTGCTCTGAACGAAGAGTACGAAGCGACTTTCCCGGGCCTTCGATACGTCGTCTTCGTCAACGGCAGAGGACGTCCAGAAATTATGGAGAACATGCGGGAACGTATTGCACGTGGCGACTTGGCTTCAGAGGAGCGCGCTGCTGTACAAGTAAGGGAATCATCTCGCTCTGGAGTCTCTCAGCTAACCTTGTAATAGGCCATGTGTGACATCGCTAGAGATAGAGCTGCAAAGCTTCAGGCCGTCTCGCGGTGAAGGGTTTAAACACAGATTAAACAGGGCACATGTTTGGTCGCAGAAACAAGTGTCTCTTGAAGCACTTTCACAGGTTCCGCAGACATTCCCCTTCGACCAAATCGCGCCAAAGGCGACACGGCTGGCATTCAGGTGGTGTGAGCCCCTGCTACGGGAAAGTCGACATGTAGCACGCATACGAGCTTCTGCGGACTCGACATCATAGCCTTCCAAGCCTGTGAATATTGCACAAAAAAAAAGTCTAGCACGTCTATGAGAAACCACCTTACACGTCATGAAGACATCACAACTTGGCATTTTCCTCAATGAACTTCAAGAGTCTCTCCACGCGCTCGGCCTCGCGGTGGCCACTTATGACTGCGCCAGCGACGCTTCCGCGGTTCTCCATCTCAGTGTGCTCCCCAGCAAACCCAAGTCTGCCGTCCCAGACGGGCCTGCTCAACTCCTTGAAATCAAGAGGGCTTCGCTCACCATTGCTTGAGACGATGGACGGGGTCGTTGTGGCACCGCACGAGAATTCGTCTGTCAGCCAGTTCGTCAAGCTGGTCGCGACCGGTGCCGGAGGCTCAGAGGAAGGTTTGAAACGGGAAACAAGGAATTTGTGGTAAGCTGCTGCGACTTCCGCGGGGTCGAAACGAAGAAGGGCGGTAGCAGGTGTTTCCGAAAGATACGTCAGGAGGGTCGGGCTGGGGCCAGGGAGAGTCGAGCTCGCAAAGTTGGCGCAGACCAAGGTAGATGCCTCAAAAATCTCTGCAGGGGTCGAGGACTCGGTTATGGCGACAGGCTTCGTAGAGGTAGGCAAGAACGTGTAAGAGCCCGCCTTGTCAGCATCGGGCCACCAGGCTGTCGTGTATTGGAGCAGGAGCTTCTCCAAGACACCGACGTGAGTGCCTTTGATCACCTCTTGCAAGCGAGGAGGGAGGGGAGGGTTGAAGGTGTTCTCGGGGAGAGTTTTGAGGGTGCCAAGTGGGATGGTGGAAACGGCCGTCTTTGCAATGAATTTGTTGCCCTGGGCGTCAGTCACAACCACTCCACCGTCGCTGTGTGACACACCAGTAATCTTGGTAGTCAACTTCAGCGTTGCTCCTTTCGCCTTGGCATCTTCGATGACCTTGTTGACCAAAGCCTCATAACCTCCCTCGGGGGCGGCATCGGAGCCGGCAAAGGCGGTTGGGCTCTCCCATCCTGCCCACCTCAAAGACACCTTCTCGAGCTTGAGTCCCAGGGGAATTTCCAGAGACCGGGCTAGCGCGACGGCCAGATCCTTCTGGTTCGATGAAACCAGTGAGGAGTTATCGGAAAAGAGGGCCGAAGCAAGTGAAGCATCAGGCGGGGGGACAGGGTGCGGGAGCTTGGTAGATGCATGTGCAGCCCCCAGTGATGCACGCAGGCTGTCAGCTTCCGAGCTGGAGAGACGGCCTGATGATGGCAATTAGCGGGTGGAGAGTGTCAATATTGAAAGATGAAGGGGTTTGGTTACACACCGTTCGGGCCATAAACCACGCCTTCGGCAGCTTTGGGCAGATGCGCGACCTAATTCGACTCGTTAACCCGATAGCTCCATGCCTACAAGGCAGCAGGAGGGTCTCTCGTACTTACAACACCAAAATCTCTTGCAATATATCTAGTAGGGTTGCCCTCTTTGTAACCATGGATCCAGCTGCATCCCACGTCAACTTTGACATCTCCTTTTACCCACGTTTTTGCACGCCCTCCGACTCTGTCTCTGGCCTCTAGCACCAACACCTTGCGCCCCTTGCTGACAAGTTCACGTGCAGCAACGGCACCGGACCAGCCGGCCCCAATAATGATTGTATCCAAGACTTGGTTTGTCGCCATGATGCTGCGTCTGAGCATGTGTCGACGGTTTAGGGTCCAAAAAGGGGTCAAGTGTTGGGTAGTCTCGATATTGTGGTGACTTTGCTTCATCTAAGTACTGGGATGAATCACCCCGCGCTGAGCGACCCCGCCAACCCTTCCATGGTTCGATTCGGTTGGTCTTCCTGTCACGTCACGGCGGGGCTTTACCTGGGTTTCGGGAAAATGTCCGAACGGGCCGATCATCGGAACGGACGGCTCTCAACTGCCGGCGACAGGAAGGAATTTTCCCACCTCTTTGACGAGATATAGGAATTCCAAGCGATGGCCTCAGTGTTTTCCACGATATCGCAGTCAGTTCCCTTGCCTTCCGCATGTTCAGTTTCTAGCGTTATTCGTGTCATCAGGAAAGCTTGAAATTTCGACATGAGGCAATCAGCTCAGTTGGCAAAAGCAGTGCCGACAACCCGCCCGCCGGTTATTTGGCATTTCAGTCAAGTCCTCTGACGAACAACTTCTGCGATTTAGGCGCTGCGCTCGCTGCTTGTGTAGAACGGGCTCATCTTTCTATTCAGTGGATTTGTAGGAAGCTTTGAATTATTCGACCAGCTCCTCAAGGTCTGTCTACCTACCTCCAACCCAAGAAATGCCGTCGAGTTCGTCGAGGTATTCCTCGTATGAGTGGCCATCATCCTCCATCTCTCCATTGTTTGCCGCTCCGCCAAATATGGCACCGAAATCCGAGTACACGTCCTCTAGGTCGTCGTCCTCGGCCCACGCATAGGAATAATCGTGATCTGCTGCGGGAAAGGCCAGCAGCCCGTCGTCCTCCATATCTTCAAGCATCGCCCCGGATGGAGCCAGTACTGGTGACCGGGCAGGGTGCAATCTCGGGGATTTTGGGAGTATTCGGGAGGACTGTGGTGTTCTCGAGGATGCCATAAGAGAGTTTGCTGGGTTTGATATGCTAGGCGAGGTTCCTGATCGCATCAACACCACTCTCGCCGCAGTTGTTTGCTGCCGCTGCTCTTCAAGTGCAGCTGACTGTGCAACAAATCTGGCCCCCGTGGCCAGCTGTTGGCCGTGATAAAGGACGGCCGCATTCTCAGCAGCCACGGCGACGGTAAGATCCCCTCGTAGCCTCGCCTCGTTCCGCACGCGTATTCTGACCCTGTTGAGCACCGCGGCCCTCAACATGATTGAGCCCTCCCGGCCTAGGCCCTGCTTGCCGACATCCGGAAAGGTTGCCACCGCCGCCATACTAGCGAAACGCTTATCGCCCGAAGCAATGGCCTCGCGATTTATGATATGAGTTGCGGGCAGGGAGAACGGTTGGGATAGTCGACTGGTTATTAGGTGAAGCCTCAAGCGACGCTTCTTGCAACTCAAGGCGGCCGTGTGCGGTCCGTCAATATCGGATTTGGCCCTCTGGCGCTTCTCGACTTGAGGTGACGGCGGTTGCCGTAAGAAAACGAAGCCCGGATGCCCGTGGTTCGCGGAGATGACAAAAAGTGGGGTTTGTGGTGTTTGCAATAGCGAATCAGGTCGCCGGTTAGCTTCTGCTTCGCCCACAGATGCAGATGCAAATGCCTCCGAGTGACATTCCAACGAGTAATTGTCAGAGGGGGTCGGAACAGGCCTACAGCTTGCATTCAAGAGGCCGTCGATCTCTTTTGTAGAGCATTTCTTTAGCGCCAGGGATGGGAAAAGACCTGTTTCAACGTCGATGACCCCGTCGTCCTCATAAGTTGTATTCTCAAGATGCCAAATTCTGAACGGTTCCAAGGTACTGCGATCCAAAGAGCCGATCTCGACGACCATTTTCATGTCCGTCTGTACGTTGATGCGGCGTAACTGAGGTGGTCAAGAGTTTTGTTCACTTATTCCGGGCACCTGGGCAGCATCGGCGTAAATCAATCGTTTGAGGGCCCGTTCATATGCCATAACCATCCGCTCGACGCCGGTCTAGCTGGCGTACTCCGCCGGCATGGAGGATTAATGATCGTGAGATGGACTCAGGGAAGCTTGTGAGAGAGCAAGGCGGCATGGAGATCCAAGGCGAGACGGAGTGGAGCGGCTTTGAACGAGGCAGGACCTTAATGTTCAGCGAGGGTGTCCTGTTGATGCAGGAGGCTTGACAGAGAGTGGGGGGGAGCGGGAAAGACGAAATGGTTGCCGTCGTTCCCGGCTATGATGGTTTGAGCACGAGACTCCGTCCTCTAGTTATTGCTTGAAATCACTAAAGTGATGGTGGTGGAAGACGGAGAAAGCGGAGAGAGCGGCGAATGGAGAGAACGGAGATCAGCGCAAACCGATGGGGCGGAACCGTACATTCGAACCAGCCCGGCCAGCGTGTTCAACCCCTCTCGGCCTTTAGCCTTTAGGGCCTGGAATTCGTGCTACGGCGCACAAAGACAAGCCAGGCTACATAGTAGGCAGTAGGAGATGGCTCTCTCTGTTGACTGATGATGTGTGGGTGTCAGAGAGGAAGACATGGGTCACGAAGGCAAAGACCTGGGGAAAGCTGGCATGAAGCGAATAGGAATGCGCCGGGCACCCCTGGTCATGCATCCATCAACCCCGGTCTGGGGTTGAGAAGGGGGAAGATGCGGGTGACATGGGCGGGAAATTTGGGGCGCTTCTCAGCCTTCGGGTCTGGACAAGCGTGGATGGATGGATGGATATGCGTAAGCTGCGTGTCCATCCATCCAAAGCAAGTAAATGTGTTGCACTTTTGGTTGCTTTGGCAATGTGACAATACTGAGAGCACCATTTGGACCATACCGTGCATTGATGCCTAGCAGTAGGGAGGAAGCTAGAGACACGGTATCCTGCACCCCAGACCGGACCCGGGTCTTTTTGCCCAGATCAGAGGCGATATGGCTAGCATCATGACACCACTGAGCAGGACTTGAAAGTCTGTTGTCTTTCATAACGAATGAGCAACCTCGACAATGTACGTAGTTGCATGTCTCGACTTTATATTCAAAATCTATGATTCATTTAAAGTGGAAAGAGGACCTCGAGCAAGCCGGCAAGCCGTGTGTTTCTAAAAGTATACACAAAAGTACCCACGTTCGGAGTGGCTTGGATTACCCGCATTGCCGGATTTCCACCACCCCATTTGCGATTTCTCGACATTCCGGCGGCTTTTCCATCTCGAGGGCCTCATTCATCCTCGTTGGCCTAGTGTTTCAAGCCCGCATCCTCACCCCATGATTTGCTGTCACCTCCCCTTCTCTTCAACGGTTGGCTCATTCTCGTCGCGGATCTGCAGCTCACCGCCGACGGACTTGGTCATCGACAAGACGTCCACAACGCTTGTAACGATCTGCCTTGTCAATTCTTCCACAAAGCGTAAGCCATCTGTACTATTTTATGATAGGTACTCTCCTCTCCCCCGCCCCTTTGCTCTGTAGGGTGCCAAGAAACACGAACCAGCGGTCGGAAAACGAAATGCAAGTGCCTAAAGACAGTAGCCAAGTAGGTGTTGTCTCGGTGCGACACCAAAACACTTGCCATTCGTCATGTCGCTCTGCGGCGAGCCCAACCTCTCCACCTATCCCCAGAATTCTTGTCTTACCTTTCTTTGGGTGTGCGCGTTCATGTATCTTGGTCAATCACCATTATGGGGTGCATCATGCAGTGGGCACTGCTGCCCATCCATTGACAGACAATACTTCCGAGACCGCTCAAAGCCTGTAGAGCTGCAGAGGGCGAGGCGAGGCGAGACCTTGAACCCGGCATGCCCAGGATGGCAATGCGCAGTAGCTCGTTTCGACCACCGAGGTGATGCGTGTACCGGGGTTCTGCCGCTTATGTAGATGTAGTACCAGGTAATAGCGGCCTTCCGCTTGCTTACAAGTCGCTAACCACGGGCCGCTAATCTAATAGCGGAATGGGAGGGTCACGCGCAGCTTTAGGTATTTTTCTCCATCGGCGACATTGGGGTGGCCGACTCATTCTTTGGCCAATGAGCATGATGAGGAATGAGTGAGCGAGCGTTCAAGGCCCTAGACTGGCGAGTGAATAGAGTACACAACAGGCTCTTGTCAATTACAGAAGAGATGAGCGAGTGACCAGGGCGCCCCCTGCTGTATGATCGTTTCTTTTTCATTTTTGGCTGCGGTCAATGGAAGCAAGCGTCAACCACCGCTTAATGGTGTTTATATCCCCCGGTTTGATCGAGTCAGTTAGGCCGGGCAGGGGCTCGTTCCATCATTTACAGCGAGTCCGACCCCTTAGGGCCAAGCGGCCGTAGATTTCATCAGTTGTCAAAAACGAACTGCCAAGTAGGCATTGAGACCGAGGTGGCGCCAAGCCGTAAGTGCAAGGTGACAGGCAGTACGACTGGAGTTCAGCTGAAGCTCTTTCACGGTCTGGCAGAGGCAGGATTACTGAACCTCCTGTCAGCTCAGACTCGGGTAAACAAGGGGGACAGCTCCAGCATGGTCTGAGGGTAGCAACGGCTTTGGTCTCTTGAGTGGTAGTGAGTGGCTAGGGGTTCTGTCCTTAATCCTGGCAAACATACACTCGAAGTCCTTTGTGCTACCCAGCAATGCAATGTCGCGCGTCGTACATCGGTCACTTGCTATGGAATGTCGTTCGGCCGTCCGCAGCCCCGATACGGCCGGCCCTGCTGCTCGGGAACCGGCCGGTCTCAAGCTCCATCAAGCCAGAAGTACATGTGTTCTCCGGAGAGTCACCGGCCTCGCCACAATCTGCCACCGGACTCCCTGAGAACGAAGTGATGGCTTGATAACAGCACCTACCCCTCGGCAAGATGCGGCAACGACTGACAGTTCGAACTTTCCCTCACATGAATGGATGCCTCGGCTCTGCCCCGCAAAATCTCGGGGAGCTCTGTTGCGCACGGCCACGGCCCTACCATAGCGTAGCGGCTGCTCGTCTCTCATCCCGAGGTCCAATTCTCCCCCACGTTCCACGTCGCAGAACTGGTTGGGTAAAGTTAAGCTAAGCCCCAAGCTTCGAGATATGGACTCGTCTCATAAAAACATTCCGGGCCCTTGGTAGAGCTTTTGTAATCTTTGGCACCTTTCCTATTTAGTGTTCTCCTTGGTTTCTTGTTTTTTTGGTTGTCAATTCTCTCTCTCTCTCTCTCTCTCTCTCTCTCTCTCTGTGGACCTTCGTCATGCCTAAGCTTCTGTTCCAAGACGTCTTGGCACTGGCACCGTTGACGACGCCCCCGAACCAGACAGCATCCACCGGCGGCGCAGTCAAACGATACATGAGTCTATATCCAGCCTGGGTACCCGGTTCAGAACTCTTAGGCGGAAAAAGCCGAGGGTCCAAGGCAGATCCTCGAGCTGCTTACGGCGGGCACGTCTACTGCCAAGCGGCTCTGGCAGCAAGCCGCGCCATCAAGGAAGAGGAGCCAACGGTACCAGGGACTTGGACAGGGGAGTTCGGCCTTCATGTGAGACTACACTACGCTATTATGCCTTGCAATGTCACTAATACGCAATCCAGACCATTCAAGGCGTTTTCTGTGCTGCCACCAAGTCAGATAGACCTTTGATATACGAGGTATCTGCTCTCTCAACCAGCCGAACATTCTGCTCCAAGCTGGTAAACGTGCGACAGCCACAAGCAGCGAGCAGCAGAAAAGAGCAGGATTCCAATTTTATGCTAGAGGACGCAGAAGAGAAATTGGGCGATGTGTGCTTCACCTGCATATGCACCTTCAAGCGACCAGAAAAAGGACGCATCGACTCGCAAGAAGACCCTCCGCAAAAACGCTTTGCCGATATCCTTGCGACCAAATCTCCAAGAGACTGGCCTCATGCGCCAGCTGTAGACTTGGAAGAGATCAAGGCCATGTTTCCGGATGTCGGCGAGACAACGTTTCCCGTTGTTGACATGCACAAGGTCGATTTGACAGCGTATAATAGGGGCAAGCCCGCAACACAGAGGAAGGAGCTCATTCTCTACCGGCTCAAGGGCCCGCTCGCAGCCGACGACCCGAACTCGCATGTGGCTGTTCATGCATTCGAGTCGGACCGCAACGGGCTCCTGGTGATAGCGAATCACAATGGCTTCGGGTGGAACCTCGGGATAGCAGCCAGCCTGACATACAAATTTGTTATACACGTCAACGCTGACCAGGCCGTCATGAAGGATCCTTCGAGACCGGACGACGGCTGGTGGATTCAGGAGGCATCGTTCCCTCGCGCCGGCCAGGGACGAGGAGCATTGATGTGTAAGATATGGAGTCCCGAGGGAGTCCATGTTGCTACTGGATATCAAGATGGCATTGTCAGGGAGAGATGGGCAGAGGGGCCCAAGACCGTCGAAAAGCTGTAATATACACAATAGCGTCATAATAGAACGAATGGACAGACAATATTGACTGAGATGTAACTATATGCCTATCACGACAGCATTTACTTTTACTTGTCCATGTTTTGCAAAGCTGTTAATGATGGTCTTGCGTGGAACGGTTCCTCTCTTCTGCCCCCAACCAAGCTTGCTTTGCTGCCAGTCTGTACGAAAGTTGTAAGGAAGGCGCGAGCTGACGCACAAGTGCTCTTGCCCTCCAATTTCTTTGCAACAAGGAAATATCAATATCAGTCCCTCACTCTCGGCTAAGTGAAAGAAGCCCATTGTCCATCTTCTCATTTAAACCAACCCAAGACCTTCAATACCTGCCTCACTTTGATGTTTTCTCCTTCTTTTTAGAGGAAAACCTGAACACAACTTCCGCTTACAGGAAACCAGACTGCGCTGTTGTTTCCCACACGACTTGGGGGATTCAAACTTCATCTCCCTGAACCACCGCAATCACATTTTCATCTTACTTCCAGAACTAGGTATTCCCAATCACCTCTCTTTATTCTTTATGAAGTGATCTAACCTTTTGCTTACCAGGAGAGGGCCTCTGCAATCTTTTGTTGCTTCGTCAGGCTTTGCCTCCAACAGCCCATCCTCCCATCCCCATCCACATTATCAAATTATCACAGGTTTCACCTACGTACACCTTTTTGCAGCCAATATCAAGGCGTTGGCGTTACAGCAAAGATCAACGCAGCTAGCCTCCTTTGCCATCATCAAAAAAAATCACAACCTTTTGTTATCTGCCTTTCATTACAAGGGTCGACATATTACCGGCAATATGAGTTCACTGTCTCCTGCCAAGGCAGTTGCGCCCCTGCGGCATTCTCGTCTTGTTGCATCGATTACAAGACTAGAGGATATCATCCAAAATGCCGAGAACGAAGCTGAGAAAATTGAGACCGATTTGGCTTACAAAAAAGCTCAGATCGAAGACCTCAAGTTCGATAGAATTGCCCACGACGGGCCCATGGTCAACTTTCACATAGCCATCAAGCGCGCCAAGTCTGAGTGTGAGCGGATCCATGACGACCTTGACAGCAAGAAAGAGGAGATTGCAGTCTTCAAAGATAAGCTGAGCAGAAGGGTTGCAACGCTAGCATCCATCCCTCCAGTTGAATTTACCGACGCGCCAAGTCCTGAAGACAACGAGGAGGCCGCAGCACTTCTTGAGATTACAAGCACACAGATGAGCGATGTCTTCACCATCAGTGATGACGGCAAGACGTATGTCAATCCTGCGATGCTCCAAGGAGTCCCAATAGAGCCCATCAACGAGGGCGATGAGTACTGGGAAACCTCATGGATCAAATTCAACGACGCCATCGACGAGGACCGGGTGGAGCGGGAGTACCAGCAGGAGCTCGCTGCCTGGCATGAGCTAGTCCATCAAAGAAACCACTTGGCGGAGGACCGAGATCTCGAGAAGGGATTCAAGAGATACCAACGCCACCTCAACCAGGCCAGGGTCATCAGGAAGTGGTTCCGCCCCGGCAGCACTGTCCACCCGAACCAAATCATGGCCAAGCACCATCTGCCTGATACAGGACTGTGCATTGCCCATGTCCTCTACAAGATCTGCAATATCCTCGGACGTCTCGATGCATTGCATGAACGCGGAGAGCTGGGGATGCCGCCTCTTCACTTCCTCATGTGGAGAATGAGCGTCTCGCTCGACCGGCAGCCGCGCACCCATATGAGGACATTCTGGCGTGTCATTGTCGACGCAGATCACGTCGCTTACGACGAAGTCTTACGCAAGGCCGAGATCAGAGGCGCGCAGCACGTAGGTGACTACAACTTCTACAACCGCCGGTGGAAGAAGGCAGTGTCTGCGAAAGACCAAAGGCCACAGCATATTGTCTCTCCCAGCCCAACCAACACAGCCATCCACCCTCCTGCCCAACCCACGACCCCTTCTCGGAAATCCCACGATGCCCAATATCAGTCCACGCCAGCCACCACTGTAACATCAGCTGCTAGCCCTGGGGGCTTGCCGGTGACCACCTTGGCAGCCAGAGAAGACCAAACGATCGACGACTCGCAGCATCAACGTAAGAGGCGACGATCCGCGGCGGCAGTTGAGAGGCAGGCTTCGGGGAGAGACAGGGACGCAACATCTACCAAGAAGGCGCGCAAAGCGGCACGGAAGGAAATGCAGCTTGCGTTGCGACTGGTGTCTTCAGCCGAGAGCCTGGCCTCGGACTGCCCTAAGATCTCGTCATTTGAAAATAACGCAGCGATGAAGAACACGCCGCCGTCATCACAGGGAGAAAAGGAGACACAAGCCACGGTCACCAAGCTTCCCCAGAAAGCTCACGACGACAAGCCAAAGAACGCAAGCGGCAGAAGTGTGCAGGCTTGGATCGAGTACGCCGATGAAGTTGAAAGGCGAACCCGTCCCCAAAAGATAGAAACACCTCGCCAAGACGCTTCAAGCTATTTCATCCCCGTTGGGCAGGATGACGACATCCCCGGCACCCGAAAAGACATCTCAGAGCTTCGGGCTGAGGTCGGGGAGAGTCCGTTTCCGAAGACTGGGAAGAAAGTCTCGCATGGATTCATCTTCCCGTGGTATTGCTGCGAAGAAGCCCGCAGAGCCGATGAGAGTTGGTAGGCGAAGCGACTGAGCCTTGGACATTTGACAGACGGATGAGACAGAAGCGGCTTGATGATAAATGGTGGTCGGATCGGACTAAGCTCGCTGATCAAATCGGCGAATTCTAGGGGTACTACCCCTTCGCACTTTCGGAAGCGATTGAGGGTGAGAATTAAACAGTAGACAGTAGCAACTTTGAGCAATAGAACAGAATAAACACTTCCAATTCAGACCATCAATCGTCATCTTTGGTGAGGATGAACGGGGGGGGGAAGTTCAGTAATGTCATGCATCTGTCTGGTAAGGGAGTCACGTGATATCCAACGTCGCTTATGATGCCGGTTACGGCAAGTACCTTGGCCAGTGCTCTCTCTTTGGGCGGTGCGCCCGACCCCCGTAGCTTACCCGACCAGCCGTAGAACATCAAACGAGACCATCAAATCAGGCCATCGACAAATCCCTCTCTCTTCAACCAAAATCCGACGTCACAACAACGAACCTCTCCTCTCTACCACCCCCAATTGCCGTCGCCATGTTCTTGCAACGCTCCGCCATCATGGCTGCCCGCCGGGCTGCCGTCGCTCCCCTCGCCAAACGCACTTTTGCGACCTCCATGATCCGCCGTACGAGCCCCAATTGACTCCCCCAAAGATCCCGAGCCAAGGGAAAAAAAATAAGGCCCGCGAGCGAAGCCATTCCGAAAGTTTCCATGTCGCTGACTCTACGGCCATCCGTGGCCACCACCAGGCGACGCCAACCCTTCTACCCCCGCCAAGCCTTACAAGACCATCAAGGGTAAGGAATTTCCGCGTCAATTGACTCGATATCATCGTCGACGCCGCGCGGCCGGACAGGCGCGGTCCCGTGCGATGCACACGCACCACCCGCATGCATCCCTTTCGGGCCGCGTCACACGATACGGAGAGACGGTCGATATCTCGAGTTGGAACCTGCACGGGTAGACGAGGCTAATCGAATGCAACGATACAGATATTCAGAGCGAGGAGGACCTCTTCGGCCCCGGTGCCAAGCCCGGTACCGTCCCTACCGACCTCGAGCAGTCCACCGGTCTTGAGCGTCTCGAGATCCTCGGAAAGATGGAGGGCGTTGACGTCTTCGACATGCGCCCCCTCGATGCTTCCCGCAAGGGTACGCGCCTCACCCCCCTCATCCTCTTACGCGGCCGCCAGGAATCTAACCCGCTGAACCAGGCACCATGGAGAACCCCATCCCCGTCCGCTCCGCCGGTGATGAGCAGTACCTCGGTTGCACCGGTGTCCCCGTCGACTCCCACGTCACCATCTGGCTGACCGTACGTGCCTTCGCTGGACCCCGGTCCATTCCCGTCGAGGAACATTATAAGCTGACCAAATCATTTCACAGATCTCCCGTGACCGCCCCATCGAGCGTTGCCCCGAGTGCGGCTCCGTCTACAAGATGGAGTACGTCGGCCCCACCGACGACCACCACCACGACCACCACCACGGTCACGGCTACGAGGAGCCCAAGACCTTTGCCGACTTCGTTAAGCCCGAGTACCGATACCAATAGATGCATCGCCCGACGGTGGGACATGTAGTAGCAACGGCGAGACTGGTGACAAGGCGGCATCGGGGTGGCTCTGGAGTGAGCACGGCAGATGTGTAGATTACCTTAGTTGTGGCTGTATAGAACTTTTTTTTTTCTCTCCCGGCTTCTGCCTTGTGACAGGTTTTCTGCAGAATGTGTTGGCTAGCCGGTCTGCATAGTCGCGATGGTCTGATCCTAGTAGACTGATGCTGCGGCCATCGCGGAGCGCCAACGCCGCGATAAGCAGCGGCAGCCGCCCGCAGCTATATCCGCCAGTCATGGTAATATTGATGATGCCGTGCCCGCCATCGCAACCATTTCATTCCGGGTCGAAGCTTAGCTTGATCTTTTTGCCCTTCTTCTTGGCAGCCTTCTTCTTGGCGCCCTCGTCGTCCCTATCGCCCTTCTTTGCATCCTGGGACATGTCCCTGTCGTCTCCAGTATCCTCGGCGGCGTCGCCGCCAACAACCTTGCCAGCTTTCCGCTTCTTGCTCGCCCCGATCCCCGCAAGCTTCTCTGCCTCCCTCCTCTCCTCCTTCGCAGTCGCTGTCTCGTCCCCCTCCCCGTCCTTCTTCAGTGCGCTCTCATCAACACCGCCGTCCTTGTTCACCCGCACGTCGACAACGTTGCCCTCGTCGTCCACCACGAGCGGCGCGTCCTCGGCCTCCTCGCTGTCGGAGCGCTTCTTTCCCGCTCGCCGCCGCTTCGAGAGGATCGGGTCCGGGTCTGCCGCGTTGCCGGCCGCCTGAGCGTGGAGGGCACGCAGGAAGGGCGGGATCGTGGTGTCGTAGGAGAGGTTTTTGGAGGTAATTTTGTCCGACATGGCGGGCAGGAGGTGCCGCTGCGCAACACGTGGCTGGCGGTAGGTTCTTTGTCGACTCAATATCGTCTGCTGTGTTATCGTACCATGTTGTACCACTCCGGGAAGATGTTCGTGGTCGGGTGGCGCTTTTGTTGGAAGCGAGATGGACGTTGACGTCGAGGACAGGATGCGATGCGACCAGCGGCCGTCTCCAATGCGTCGAATTCTTAGACCAATAGGTGGGTGAGGGTGCAAGGATCTCCAGCGGTCAATCACGGTCTTTAGCGGGTCGTCTAGCCGATTAGCGACCTTCCCGACGTCGTAGCACACCAGTACCTCGCTAAGCTACAGCGGATACGCTCCGTCACACCCAGCGCCGGCGGGAGCTTGAACCGGACGGCTCGCCCGTCCCCGTTCTTAACCCATTGTTTCTTCTTCTTCTTCTTCTTCGGCGCCCTTGCTCATTAGTCTAACCCTGCATTCATCACGATGGAACACGAACAAAAGAGTGCGAAACTCATATAACCGATCTGACTGAATCGTGTTGCTAACGAGGCAAACTAACTTCTAATGACTATGGTATCTTGTGGCGAAAACCGAGTAAAAGCAAGCGGTTTCATGTCTGTACCAACCACTCCATGTTTTCCGCCCTCCAACGCCACCCCATCCGTTTGTAACGCCAAATCCGATTTTGGAATAAACGATTCCGTTTCCTGGAAACACAGAGAAAGATGAGGCACCGCCCTCACCCGGCTCAAACAATCTGCTTGACGAACTGGGGTCCAAAGCCCTCAGGTCCGAAGAGCGTGACGGGCAGGGACGCCACGGCGGTGGCAGTCAGCTGGCCCGCATCGGGGGCACGGTTGAGCGCCAATACGCCGAGCGCGCCTTCTCCCTGCTGGTTCGTGGAGAAGAGCGTCTTGTCGTCAGTGGACAGGCTGAACATGCGTGGGAGCTGGCCGCCAGATGAGATGGCCTCAACGAACTCGAGCGTGATGCCACCGCCGGCCGCCTTGCAAGGGGAACCGGCCTTGGCGGCCTGCTGCGTGATCTTGAAGTGGGAGATGGAGTCAGTCGCGTTGCCGGTAAGACGGTTGGAGACGTAGACGTCCTTGCCGTCTCCCGAGATGACGATTTCACCGGCGGCGGCGCTGGTGGCGTTGGCCGGGGGGAAGGCCGCGCCGTAGGTGCTGAGCTCCTGGGTTCGAGTGAGGGAGATGGAGGAACCGTTGTTGGAGACGGAGAGGACCTCGAGGGTGTTGGTCAGCTCGCAGGCGACGATATAGGCCAACGGCTTGTCGCCCTTGGGAGGGTACCAGGCGCCGTGCCGGGGACCGCAGCCAGCAGTACCGACGCTGTTGCGAGAGGTGATGTCGTAGGCGTCGTCCTTGGAGTCGATGATGATGACGCTGTCGGTGCCGAGGTCGTTGATGGCGAAGAAGCGACCGGACGGGTCAAGGACGGCCTGGTGAGCGCGCGACTGGTCCTGGCGAGCCTTGTTGGGGCCGAGAGTGCCGCCGAGGGTGATCTGCTTCAGGAGCTTGAGGGAGCTCGCGTCAGATATGTCCCAGACGTCTACAGTGCCTTGGCCGCTAGAGGAGATTGTTAGTTGACAGGGCCAGTATCAAATGACGCGAGAGGCTCTTACAAGGAAGCGCCCACGAGACGGGTCTTGTCAGCATTAAACTCGAGGGATACGACACCAGCCGAGCCGTTGACAGCCTGGATGAGCTTAAGCTCATTTGTAGCGGTGTTAAACTTCAGAGGGGTTAGCGCTAGCAGTTCTTCAAAAAGGCATGGAGAGAGGGAGAGGCATCACTTACGTTGAACAAGCGTGTGCTGTTCGAGTTCTCGTCAACGGCGTAGATTAGATTGGGCTCCTTGAACGCCATCCAGCTTGGACTGGTGCCCGGCTGGGAGTCATTGGCAACAATTTTGAACTCCTTGCCGTCAAAGTCGGCAACAGCAATTGTGCCTGGGGCACCAATCAAGACCTTGGCGGTGGAAGGGGGCGCATCCTGTCTGCCAATGACTGCGGCTGAAGCGGCTGTGACCGACATGATCACAGAAGCAAAGCGCATTGTGAATTGCTGTGAATTCTGAACGGAATAGTAAAGTGATATGGAAGATTTTGGGAAGTTGGAACCAGAATGAGTGAGATATTCAGTGAGCGGGTGAGTGGATGGGTGAAGTAGTGTAAAATAAAGGGGATCGTCAAAGATGGTCGAGTCAGTTGTGGTTATAAAGGGGGTGTGGGTTTGGTTGGTTTTTATGGGAAGGAACAGGTGAATAGATGGGTGAAGGGAGGCAAAGTGTCAAATGAATAACAGCCTATAGGAATTGGTGCTCTTCGAAGTGAATATGTGTTTTAAAGTGAGTACGCAAGTTTGATATTTCGTCCGAATGATATAGAGCAAGAAGTCCAGGAGGCAGAGCTACAACCTTATAAGACTGCTACTATACCAACAAGGAAAGACCGGGCAACGTTGCTGTTCACTCCGGTCTGTCCGTCCCCTGCGCCATCAGGCAATCCTCCCTACTTTGACTCCCCCAAGGACCGGCCCAAAGGTACACCCAGACGCAACCCCAGCCACGGCTGAGTCTGGATTAAAAGGAATGGAAGGAAAAGAAGGGCAAGGGATAGGGCGAGATGGAACGACAAGCCCAGCCCACACCCAGCCCAGCGGGCCAGTCAGCTTTGCCAGTCTAAGACGCACAGCACAGCCTCACGGCCAACAAACACCACAAATAGCACACATTTCATGTCTCTCTCTTCGCTCCAGGTTGCTCCTACTCATGCTCTGGCTTTGCTTACGCGGTTGGCTTCATTGGATTAGCCCCCCGCATCTTGCCAATCCTTTCAGTGGGCGCTTTTTGCTGCATGGGTCCTGTTTGAAAGGGCAGGGCAAAAAAGATGCAAAGAAGCGAAAAGGGAGAGAGTGCATGTCAGGATTATAGCTCATAACGGAGAAATGATTGGCGGCGGGTTAGAGATGGGCGACCACCACCCGATGGTAGGGTTTGTTGCACCGCATAACCACTCCCCAAAAAGGACCGTTGTTGGATGCCCCCTTTTGCATCCGTCTCCTTGTGCTATGTATGTTTCCTCCCGGGGTTAGGCCTCCGGCGGTTTGCAACCCGCCTACAACTGGGCACTCAGACGCCAGACGCCGACTGTACGACATGTTTGCTGCAGCCTCCCCCAAACCAAACCGCAAATAACGTAGGTATGTACTACTAAAGCTTTCTGCAGAGGGGCGCTCACAAGTGTCGGGTCAGTACAAGCCCAGTCAGAGAGGCCACTGTCGAGTCGTCTGTGTCGTCTGACGGTCCACAGGGGTTGGATCCTGTCGTCCCGCTCACAGTTCCAGACCGTAAGCCGCTCCTGTCCTGTCAGCGGGCAGCCCACCGAGGAGTCTCAAAGTCGGAGAGGTAGACTGAAGTCTAGCAAGTCCAACTCGCCGCCTTGTTGGACACGCAATCGAGAGGCGACAATTCTAGTCCACGGAACCTTGTGCCTTGTGCCATCCCCAATACCGATGAAACAGGGGACCAACATGCCAAGAGGTCGCCAAAGGGCCCAAAGGCCACTCACTCCCTTTAGGCGCTGCCGCTGGTCGCCTGGTGGGAGGGGCTGAGCGAGGGCAGTGTTTCGAAACACGTTCGCACAACCAACATCCTTGGCTGCAAAGGTAGCTATTGGATGGCAAGCATTCCGAGCTGCATTCGATGTGTGTGCGCGCCCGGGCTTGAAAGTCAAAAAGAGTCGGCAGGGAAGACTGCCTGGTTTGCTCCCCCACCCCTCCATGTCTTGCCCCTATTTCGTCATCAGCGAATCCGTGACCCAATCTTCTGCCTTGGGTTGTGTGCTTGAACACGGCGTAATAGTATATGAGAAACCTCGACTGCAGTTCCTCATCTCTTGACTTTGGAGAATCGAGCTGCGAGCCGCCAACCCCCGGCAGACGACGGGTCCGGAGCGGGGGCTTGCTGGCGCCCCAATAGATGGATCCCGTAGCGGCTTATACCTACCTATAGTGCCAGCAACCCACCACATATTACGTCTATTCTCGAAGTGGCTGCGCTTTGAGAGCCAACCATGTCTGTCTGGACGGGGACCACCGGCGACAACCGCGCATCCGCATCCATGCATGTGACATGAGATGACCAGCCACGAGAATATGCAAGATTCCCAAGGACAGACACATCGATAGCCAAGCTCAGCACTAACGCTGCAGGGGAAAACGGGAGACCGGTAACTCAAACAGAGCCTTGGTCGTCGAGGCCTTGCACCCTGGAACCGCTCTTGGTTGGGACGTTCGTCCGATGGCTCCAAAGAAGGCTCGACGCACACTGCAGCAAAGGGTCGTACACGCGGAAATCCCTCGTAGCTCAAACTTTCACCGGCTGGGTCTCGGGGTTTCAAACGCCGCGAGGGTGGCATGTACGACCGACATGGACGTAGCAACGGGATTGCCAGTATATAGCCCTAAACTGGGAGGTTCAAGGAGCGTTGGTCGCTGTTTCCATATCACCTTACAGATGGGCGCTTTGCGTTAGCAGCACTCATTAAGCCTTGGTCAGGTTGGTTTGGCACTCGTTTTACGGCAACGCAGCCGATAGCTCGGCGAGCTTATTCGACTTCGAAAAGACGTATTCAGGACATGGAAACCTATGGGACCAATAATTCTACAACTGAAGATGATGTTTCTGGGCCACACACCAACCGTTAAAGGGGAGGAGGGGTGGGGGGCTCAAAAAAAATCGGTAAACACATCATCCGTGACATAAAGAGAACAGAAAAACAGTCTAAACTCTCATGCGTTCGTGTGTATGTATCATGACAGATGTGGTGCAAAGCAAATCCCCTAAACAACCCAGCTGCCCCGGCCTAGCTAAGCCACGTTCGCCATCCCTGTCAACCCGAGCGGCGCTTAATAAAATGATAGTGCTTGATATATTATCTATTGCACCCCCGAGGTATCCGACGTCGCCTACTAACAGCAACCAACATCTTACTTCGACCAAAGCCCCAAACGTGGCTCAGCTTGCGCCCAAAGTCCCCTCACCCGCGACGATCACGACAGTCGAGCCAATGCTTCAACTCAACATGATGGAAACGCCATGTGCCCAGGCTGCCCGCGCCGCATCAAACCGTTCTTAAGCCATCATCGGGCCCCCCAGATTGATCATCTTCTTGTCCCATCATGGTCTCATTTGCCGTCGTCGCCGGCGACGCACGTCCGACGACTTCGTCCGGTCTCTTCGGGCGTGATGGCATCTGCCGTGCAAGTTCAACAACACTACCTGACACTTCTAGGCACAGCTGCGGGCTACTGCAAGCATGCCGTCACAGATCACTGGTTCTAGATTTCGGGTCGAACCCCCGAACTTCGGTCATCTAACAAGTGACTTACACACGACAGACCGGATCGTACGTGTGGCAATAAACTTCAAAAGTGAGTTACACACCTCTCCATATATACGGACGCGAGTCTGAACCCAAACAAAGCCTACAAACGACCGCCTGCGAAAGCAACGTGGCGGCTCAATCCCTTTGCCAAAGGAAGGGACGGCAAACGCCATTACCACCAAATGCCTCATGAAATATGCTCCCCCAAAAGATGCTCTCATTACGTACAGCAAGCCCGAATCGAAACCCATTGAGCGCGCCACATTTCTCCGTTCAACCTTTAAAAAAAAAATTGAAACCGAAGCACAGACTTCCTGCCTATAGCCAGAAGAGGGCCGAGGCGGCTACGAGTACGGCAAATGCACTTGCGCCAAACGACGACTTACGGCAGACACCGTCGCTTGTGTTGTTGGAACCGGAGTTGCCATTGCTGTTGCAGTCCTGTGAGAAACTACCGGCGCCACAAGAGCTGCCGCCAGACCCGGAGCCGGACCCGGAATCGCCCGAGCCGGACCCGGAACCAGATCCTGAGCCAGACCCCGAGCCAGATCCCGAGCCAGATCCCGAGCCAGATCCCGAGCTTGGCGAGCTGTTGTCGTTACTGTGGTCGTTGCCCGGCCCAGCGTTGCTACCGCCGGGGATAGTGGCCGGGGTGGCTGAGGGCTTCGCAGCACTGCCGGAGGCGGTCGTGGCACCGGCATCCATGTCTAGACCGGTGCCAAGGAAGCTCTTCAGGATGGTGTTCTTGTCACTATCCACAACGGTGTCGTTGGTTGCCCTGATGTCGTTGTAGTAGTAACTCTTCTTGCTGTTGGTGCCCGGGGGGGTCTTGGCGTTGAAGCAGCTGATCTCGACATCCTTGACCATGGCGTAGTAGTACCCGGCGTTCTTGATATCCTCGCTGTCCCAGTTGATGGGACCACCGGCCCAGTCGATGGTTCCCTTGGCATTGGTGTCGGCTCCACCAGGCCAGATGGACAGCTGGACGCGGGCAGGAGTCTGCGGGTAGTCCCACTGCTGGGCGGTCGCGTTCCACGTGTCAGAGCGCTTCTTGGTCCGGCCAACCTGGCCATCGACCAGCCACTGGATCTCGTCGGGAGTCCACGAGATCTCGTACGTATGCCAGTTGCTAAACGTGTCGGAGAGAGAGATGTTGCCAGATTGGTCGTCTGTCATCAGGGTCAGGAATGAACTTTACGGTTCAAAGATGGGCTCTACTTACATTTAGGGATACCCTGGAAGTAGTAGTTGGTCTGGGACATCTCGAGGTCGGCACCGACCCATTCGTAGTCGATTTCATCCTTGACGTCTCCGTACAGGATGAAGGCGGTCACAACACCAGGACCACGCGAGGTCCTGATGGTGGCCTTGACGTTTCCGTACCACAAGTATGTGGTCGAGGCGAGGACAGTCCCGACACTCTTTGCGGGCATGGTCAGGAGCACAGCCTCGTTATTGTACACGGCGGGCTCGCCCTGTGCGACCCAGTCGGCCTTGCTCGGGTCACCCAAATACTTGCTAATGTCGATAATGCCTTTCAGAGAATTCATGGGCATCTTCTTGTCCTGGCAGACGGGGGCGGGAACGCAGGCATCGAGCGAAAAGGACATGCGAGGGTCGCAACCGCCGAGGCAGAAGGCGCCGGTTCCGCACTGACCATATTCTAGATTTGTCAGTTGATTGTATATCGTACTGGGACTGATTTCGACTTACGGGAACAGCAGGGAGCGTCCGCTGGGCACTTGTTATTCAGGGAGCAGGAAGGAGGGGTCTGGGCGAGAACAGTCGAGGCGCCGAAAAGGGCAAGGCCCAAGGGCAGAATCGACAACATTATGGGTGATGATTATGATGGGGGCGATTACGGGATCACGACAGGAGAGCGAATGGCTTCGAAGCCGGCAGGGTGTCGAAAGGGGTGATGTAGTGCGAGCTGTTTTGAGCGAAGGTCCCTTGAGGGGTATTAAACTCGACTCTCGCTGGCCGCAGGTGACGAGGGGTTTGCTGATATGTTTACAGCCGCGGCGGGAAGAAACTCGAGGGTCTGAATGACTTGTGTTTCCTTCGGTATAAACAAGGCCGAAATTTGGTTTGCCAGACGTTACACAGATGGTGCGTTCGAATGAAGAGGTTGATGTTGGGTATCGAAGCCGAGATGGTCACTGAAACAGACTTTGGTGAACGATCTGGGGATCCTGGCTTCGTTGGCTCGAGTTGGGATGACGGACTCAGGGGCGTTGAGGTTCGTGTTCGTCTGGTCGCGCGAGAAACGAGTGTCTTGGATTAAGACGAGAGTGTATAAAGCGATTGTAAGGTAGGCAGTACAGGTCAAGAACGAGCGATGACCGCGACAGTCGAGAAGACAGTTGGTGGTGATGGTGATTCGACTCGAGGAGGGAAACAAGTCAAGGCCACAAAATTTAATCTAGGATGGGAAGGGATGGGGACGGCGGGAGGAGTGGGCATGCGCGGGAAGTCAATCGGGCGAACGAGCCTTCTCTTCATGGCCTTTGTCGACCAAGTAAGTAGTACACACAAGCACTCTCTACCTTGGCAGGTAGAGAGGAGTACTCTATACCACTTGAACATGCCCACACAGGTATCTACGGTGACGTTGCTTGCCTACCGAGGCACGTAGTGTGTGTACTGGTACAATACCTACAGTAACCTACCTACTACGAATACATGCCTACCTACCTCTCCCGGGCCAACAATGGATTCTCTGTCGATTTGGTGCGCTGGGAGATACGGCCATGGCACCATCAGCATCTCACGCTCGCTCGCTCGCATTCCATCCCTGTGTCTGCCCCTTTTCTGCGTGTGTCTGTGTCTGTTTGTCTCTGCCGGTTTCCCTCCCTCTCTCTTCCCCTCGCCTCCGGTCCCTTTCAGGGTCCGGCACGCAAGGGGGAGAAGAAATGGAGAGGTCATTCTCCAGGCTTCTCCTCTTCTTCTCTAGAAACCGACCTATCCGGGGCATACCAATGAGGTCGCAGTGCCACTATTCATTCCCTCATCGGGCCAAGCGCGCTCAATTTTAGGTAGCTAGAGCCGGTTCAGGTGCCCCATTGCCCCAGCGCCCCTCTCTGCCAGCCATGCATTGCCGTGCCATGCCATGCTCGTGAAGATTACATCGTTAAAAAAACAAGTACGGGGGAGGAGATGCTGCCTACATTAGGTACTGCGTACGCCTACCTGCGTGGGTACGTATAAGTTCTGCTTGCCCCCCCCCCTGCTCTCGCCCAGATGAGGTGGCTGTTGTTCCTCGCCTTTGATTGGCTCTGGGCGGCTCCTTCTCGCCCCAGGGTCGGCCCCCCCTCCTTCGATCACGATTTCGCGTATATACTAATCCCGATTGGGCACTAGCCCCCGAATAGAACCTGAACGATCATCCGAGTTTCCGCCCCTGTCGCCTTCCTTGGCTCTCTCCTCCAGCGTGTTCCCTTGCGCTCTCTGCCCTCCGTCCACTTTTTCAATTCGATAGAGTCTTGGTCTGCATCCCGGTGCACGGGGCACAACACCGCAAAGCGCGGGGGAATATTTCTTTTCTCAACGTTGCCTGTTGTTTTCGCATTGTGACTTACTTGCCTCGGGCCTAACAATGTGCTATGTACTGCATCAGCTCATAGCAGCGGTTGCACGACACCCTTTATCGTATCTATCCAGGCGTCATCTGCTATCGAGGCTTGACTCACTGACTCACTGACAGGTGCTGCGCCTGCCATCCGTACTCGGCCATCGACCGACGGGCTTCCATTTTGGCGCTGTCGTTGTTGTTGACGCGCCAGAGATATGCCAAGGTGACTGACCCGCCAACCAACCCGTTCTAACCAGTGTCTGCTTGCCACCGTTGGAACGCCATGTTGCCTCGTATTGTTTGGTTGCCACTTGTACAGTACACTAGGTACATCGTACTACATTCTTGCTAGCTTCTCCCACAAATACACAAGCACTATGCCATCCTATCCGGGAAAACAAACAAACAAACGACATGAGTAGGTAGCCATTCTCTACATTACGCTCTGAAACACGCACAATGAATGCGGGCATCACCTAATCACCACCCCAATAACCATCAGACCACGCGCCGTTGCCCGCTTATGTAAGTCACGGTGTCTTTCCGCCACAAATTGCCGTGGCTGTTTCAACATCTTTGTCAGTCGGAGCCGCCTCGGCGTACTCCTATTACCCCAAAGGCTGCCCCGAAAGAAAAAATAGCCTATCAGCCTGGTAGTCCGAGAGTGGCTGCGAGCAGATGTGAGCTTGGCTGGCTGTCACAGCATACCAAGCTTGTCTACGTATGCGGTTGTCAGATGCTTCGCATCAATTCAGCCTTCCTCGCATCGTCTGAATATAAGCAACTCTCCTATCTACCTATACAAAGCATAATGTATTTTGCCTATCTTTAGTCTATGGCTTCTAGCTAATGCCTAAGCTATCAAGAACCGACAGATAAATCACTAACCTCACCCGAGCTCCTTTACCGTATAAAAACGTCTGGTGACAGATCGAATCTGTGGATGCTGGATGTGAAGGGGGCAGTCTTATTGAGTTTCAAGCACACCAATGTGGCCACAGGAAGGGACGTCTTTAAACATCGAGTATCCAGGCCATAGCCTCCTCGTCGATTGATACTGGCGGCGCTGTCCCTTTAATTATCTCGTCGACCTGCGGCCCATAGAGACCGATAATACGTTGAAATTCTCAGCCTGAGCTGTTGACGCCCGAGTGCCAAGTCAAGCAGATTCGTTTGTGTGGGCTGGAACCCGATGTCGTCCAAGCTGGCTACTGATACATCTAAGATTCCAGTGCTCCGCCAACGCCTTCCTGGCGCCTTGGCTGATCAGACGTACAGACCCGTCGTCGACCTGCAGGGTTGCTTTCGAAGGCAGCCGGTCTTTGTAGACCACCAGCCCCTTCCGAGGCCACGTCTACGCCAACACTCTACTTATGCCCAATTCCCCCCAGTTACAGGTTCAGCGACGACGACCTCCTCGATCCCAGCCGCGGGAAGGGGGGTTTGAGAGATGTGCCCTTCATGTCCACAGTACTTCGCCGCCATGAACCCCCCCCCCCCCCCCCCACCTTCTATGGGAATCAAGTCTGTTCCCCGTCCCCTCCCCCCCCCCCCCCCCCCCCCCCCCCCCCCCCTTTACCGCGAGGTATTTCTGCCCTTGTCCCATCGCATCCAAGGCCTCCAGCCAGGGGCGAGCCATGGAACGAAACAAAACAAAAACGAGCTCGATCACTGATACACATCGGTTGCGGAGCAGCACTCCTCCGTGCTCGATGAGCAAGGCCCTCGCCGTCCACGTCTTGAAGCAAAGGCCACCACCACAACGAGGATGGAGCCAGGGAGGGATGCGGGCTCGGGCAAGGCCCGGGCTGGGCCGCTTCGACAGAGAGAAGGGGAAAGAGGCCAAGCTGGGAATTTGATGATGATCATAGTGCCATGTTTGGACTTGGTAGCATGTTGCTTGGGATCCAGCCGACAGAGGGCACAGCACGTTTATAAATGCATTACCGTATTCGCCAACCAGGCTGATGTGCAAAAATCTGCAAAGACCAACAAGTGTTTCGCCATCACCAATTCAAAAGAACCGCATCGACAGTGTGATGTCAAATGAGCAGATTAATTACCCGCGTCTGATCGTACACGCATCCTTCCACTGCACATAGCACGTCTTGCTTGGGCCCGTAAACAGAACACAGATCTTCACTCACTAAGGGTATAGACTCATCATGAATCGAACAATTTCACCGTCCAGAACCCCGGCATCCACCCCACCCCTCCATGACACCGGCCTCACCGAAGTCTTTTGTCCGTCCTCCAAGTATCCGCCATCGTCCTCGCCAGACACTCCGCCCAGGCGCATCATTACATCCCTCCATGGCTCTAGGGGACGTGAAAGAGAGGGGGCAATCCCTCCTCCGCAAGCCCATACATTTGACCACCACAGAGATAAAGCCCTCCCGCATGCGTGCGCATGCGCAGACCATATCTCGAACGGGTATGATAATCACCCGCCATCACTCAACGTCCTTTTCATGTTGCGCTATAAACCTCGAAACACATTGACACAAGCCGCAGCGACCTGCCGAGAACATCCGCGTACATGACAATCGATGGTGTTCCCAAGCAGGCCGCCCCCCCCCCACCACTATCCGCCAGAGCCAGTAGTGTCGAGCCAGTCTGTCCATGCCGGGCCGGCGAGAGAAAGACAGAACACCAAGGTTAAACGAGAATTAAAGCTCGGCCTCCGAGAGAGAGAGAGAGAAAGAAATAAAGAATGGAAGAGCAAAAGGGGGTAAAATAATAATGAAAAAGTGCAAAGGGGGAATCGTCTTTTTTCGAGTCCGGGTCGTTGAGATCGTCAAAACGACAAAGAAGAAACACATTTGGTATTAACCCAACGCATCGAGACACTCCCCAGCGCCGTTTCGCAGTGTTGCCCATCTCCCGGGTATCCTCAGAGCCGCCGAGAAACCGAAGGAGCCCTCTACCGGTTGGTCGGCTTGGCGTAGAGGTCTACGAATTATTTAGTATCGTTGATGTGGAAGCGGCCGTGCCGACGCGATGTTGAGAGAGGGCATACCGGGAAAGTGCTCCTTGGCGTACTGTTCGCAAGCCTTGGCGGGCTTGCCGACTTTTTGCCCGATGACCTTCCA
This sequence comes from Colletotrichum caudatum, assembly GCA_030867225.1. NCBI lineage: Eukaryota > Fungi > Ascomycota > Sordariomycetes > Glomerellales > Glomerellaceae > Colletotrichum > Colletotrichum caudatum. Next base: position 78,822 of record MU846039.1, read on the forward strand.
CTTGTTGTTTTCGTACTCCTTGATGGCGTTGAGGAGAGCCTGGCTCTGTGAGCTGTTAGCGGTGCGTCGCGGTAGCAGCGTTCGAGGGGGACCGCAACGAACCTCATCTTCGGCGAACTCGGCGTAGTGCATGTCCTTGTACCAGTGCTTTTTGACACTACCCTCAGTACGAGTGGGGAAGGTCTGCCACACAGGTTAGTTGCTGCTGGCGCCAGAATAGTAGCATTGGAACAAATACGAACCTTGGCAATCTCAGCCCAGCTGCTGCCGGCATCTCTCATCTGCTTCAGACGAAGCTCCTCCGCCGGGGTCCAGGGAGTATTTGTACGGCTCTTTTTGGCCGGCGGAGGTTGAGGAGCAGCGGCAGCATCTTCCGTCGCCGCAGGCTGGGCCTGAGCGGAAGGAGCAGCGGCGGGAGGGGCAACGGGTGGCGGGATGGGGGTTGCGGTTGGCGCGGCGGGAGCAGCCGGCATAGGAGGGGCGCTAGTAACGGCCGGCGGGGCCTGTTGAGCCGGAGCCGGGGCGGGACGCTTGCGGTTCCTCTGGGACTGGGCCGGGGGCTGCGGCGCATGTTGGGGCTGCTGGGAGTGCTGCTGCTGAGCGTGCTGCTGAGCGTGTTGCTGCTGGACGTGCTGCTGTTGCTGCTGGTGATGCTGCTGGTGCTGGTGAGGCTGGGCCTGGGCCTGAGGCGGCTGGGGCGGCGGCTGCGACACGCTCATCGGAGGCTGCACCGGGGTAGGCTGGTGGTGAGGGGCCGGGCTCTGGTGAGGCGGCGCTCCATACTGGAACTGCGGGTGCTGGTCCCGACGAGACATGTCCTGCTGATAGGGGTGTTGAGGACTGGGATGGAGTAGTTAGTAAAGTTCCATTGCAAAGAAGATCAGCCTGGTAAATGGATATGTGACAAGACGTGACGTGAGGTGACGGATTTCCTCCCCTCCCTTTCCCTTTTTTCAACGGGATCGTAATGGGCAAGCGACAGCGAGTCTGCACCATCACCGGCGGTCAGGGGGGAAAGGTGTTTTGTTGTTGTGGTGGTGGTCGTTGTTGTTGTCGTTGCCCGTTACACCCTCCATTACACACCGTCAAGCAGGGCCAAGCATGGCCGGGGTTTGCTCGAGGGAAAGACACGCCGAGGGGTACATGAGGATGTACTCGAGGAACCCGTTGAGTGTGGCCCCGGTACGGTGCGGTACGGTACGCAGCCTCACGGGGCGGAGGATGAAATAGGATGGGATGGGATGGGATGGGAAGGGAAGGTATGGGAAGCGGGAGTGACTTTGGGGCTTCCGCGGGCGGATGTAGAGATCGAGGGGTACAAGGTGGAGGAGGTACTTACTGCATGTCGCTAGGCTGGTGGGTGGAGTTGGAGTAGATGTACTCCGGCACGGGGCCGACTTGCCACTGCTGCATGTTCTAATGAGCCAAACCGTTAGCACCGCGTGTGAATGTTTCGCAACCGGAGGAAACCCAAGTGTCGCGCAAGAGTCATAGGGTCCATCTAGCCCGTGGCCGTGACGCGCGAACGCGACACGGGCCGCTCGCGATGGATGGTACATGATGTCGTGACTTGGGGACAAGGAACGAAAGTGGTGTCAGGTGTGCGTGCCGTGCCAATGACGGCGATGACAATGACAATGATGATGATGATGATGATGATGGAGAAGGGGGGAAGGAAAGGCAGGTTAGGTTGTTCAATCGGGTAATGATATAGACATGATGGATTCGATATGATTGAGAGATTGGGGGAAAGGAAAAGCGTAATACGTGCGTCGGTGAGAATGAGGCGACAACGTGTCTACGCTCGACACGACGAGGTGAGGGTGAAGAGACCAAAGGAGGGAAAAAAAAATCGAGTAGGTGACGGGGGGGAACGGGGAAAGACGCGACGACAGTGTGAGCAGCGACGATGAGATGGATACAAGACGCGCGACAATTCAATCGTCGAGGTACATACGATGAGTCGCTCCTCAATCGGGACGTGGGATAAAAAGAGACCTAGGAGAGAGGGTGCAGGTACTTACGGGCAATGTAGTAGTATTAACTCAACAACGATGCATAAACCGACCGACCGGTTGATGGATGGGGAATCTTGGTCGCTGCTGTCTCTCGGGGGTGGAAAAGCGACTTGACTTGGACCAAGGCTGACGTCGCAAAGAGCAAGAAGCGGGTCACGCACACACGCCCGGGGTTGGGAAGGGCTTTTTTTCTTCTCTCTCTCTCTCTCTCTCTCTCTGTTTCTTTCCTTCCTCGGGTGTGGGAAGGAAGAGGGGGGGAAGGATGGTCGGTCAGATGGTTTTGGGGGGGGAGTAATGGAAGGTAGAGTCGAGAAAAAAGGGACAAAGATACAAGGCGCGCGAGGCCGAGGACGTGTTTGCTTCAAGTACTCTTTTTCTGGGGTTTGTTGGCGCGGCTGTGCGCGTGGTGCGTGCGTATGTGTTGTGTGGTGGGCTGGGCGAAAGCGACGCGATACGACACGCAGCAGCAGGAAGAAGGTGGGAGAAGGAGAGGAAAAAATGAACCAGGTGGCGGCGCAGCCGGTAGGTAGGTAGTTAGAGGTAGTAGCAGTAGCGACCAGGTAGGTAGGTATCCGTAATGGGCTGGTAAACCTGGACGGAAGACCAGACCAGACTAGGCAGGGCAAGGATTTGGGAGATAATGTCAGGTGAACGAACGCTGCGACCGAGAGAGGAGTCGACGCGGCGAAGCTTCCCTAGTGTAGACCGACGGGTACCGGCAAGCAAGGAATGGATTTGATTTCCCCTAGGATGTGGAGAGCAGAGTGTGATGGAAGGGCAGCAGAAGAAGAAGACGAGGATGAGAGGGGAGAACAGATGGTACTGCGTGTTGATGTTCCCTGTCGCGTCGCTGTCCGATGATGATCAGGTAGGTGGGTAGGTAGGTAGAGGAGAGCGTCAGGCCAGGCTAGACCTGGCGAGGTGAGGTCGTGGAGAAGACGAGGTAGGTAGGTCGATAGGAAGGTAGAGAGATGTACAGGCGGGTGCCGACAAAGGTAGCGTGATGTATTCGACGAGGACACAGAGGTCCAGGCAGAGTCCCGGAAGTAGCGTAGACAGGTGTCGAGGCAGGCAGTGCGTGCGTGCGCGAAATGTGCCGTGCGTTATGTTGGCTGGCTGGAACCGAACCTTTTCCCCCTCCCCCGGTTACGAGCGGAAGGATTGATTTGATTGGATAGGGTGCAGGGTTTGTTTGGCCAGTGGCTGGGAACTCGGGCCAAGAGATACGACTGATTGTCGAACCGAGACGGGCGCGTGGCTGGCAATCAAAGAGAAGGCGGCAGAACGAGAAAGGGCGTTCGTTTGGTTTGCTGTGGTTGCTAAAACAATGGTTGGTAGCAGCCAGCCGGAAAACCAGGAAGAGCCGAGTAGTGGTGGCGCGAGGCTGTATGTATTATTGCGTGGACAATGAGCCAAGGTGCGGGCCAATGTCAAGATGTGAGGAGGTAGTGTGGACAGACAGTCAGCGTAGTAGTGAGATGATGGAGCCAGGAAAGATATCGAGGTGATGCGAGGAGAGAGGTATTGATTTGAGTTGGCTTGGGTGAAGTATCCCCAAGACGGCGGATTGAGTTATGCTTGCAATCACCGACCGACAGAATGTGGCGAGTGCAAAGACAGCAACGGCGATGGCGGCAACGACGGTGTCGACGACGAGCGGGGGTGTTTTTTTCCCCTGTTGTTTTTTTCTTTTTTCTTTTTCTGGCGACGTGACGTGACGGTTTTGTCTCAACAGCCGCGCACGCACGCACACGTCTAGAGGCAGACAGTAGGTAAATAGGTAGTGAGAGGTAAAAATGTACCGCGACTGTATACGTATAGGTAGGTAGGTAGGTAGGTATGGCTACCTACAGAGGTAGGTAGGTAGTGTATGACGGCGGGCAGCTGCGGTAGCGAGGGTGGAGCGAGCTGCGATGGATGATGGATGGATGGATGGACGGATGGATGGACGGATGGATGGACGGATGGATGGACGGATGGATGGACGGATGGATGGACGGATGGATGGACGGATGTATTCAATGATTCAATGTACGTACGAAATGTATGTAGTAGGTTGGGAGTTGGGATGCGATGGCCTAAGGACGTGGCGGATGTACCTTTGATGGAAGTAACTTCCTGGTTCACGGTGATGTTTTGGACCGGTTGCCCTCTTTTTTGAGAGAAAGTGGGTGGAAGGGGGTGACGGACGGGTCAAGAGGGAAAATTTGCTGAGGGAAAGGCGAGGGAACATGGAAAAGAAACGAAGGAAGGGAAGGAAGCGGGGGGGAGGGACGCCGGGGTGGCCACACGAGATTGTAAATATGGGTCCACATACTACTACATGAAGCTGGCAGTCATCAAGTCGATGGAGGATGCCGAGTATTAGCCGAGAAGCTGTTGCACAAAGGCATTCAGCTATCTCGACACCTCGGCTGTCGACTTTTTTCTGCCGTAAGGCCAGGTGCACAGATCCACGCTCCGGTCGTACTGCACGGGCCATGCTGCTTGTCACTCGTCACCTCGTCATGGCCTGATGCTCACTGGCCGCTCCGTGCCCTGCTACTTCTCCGCTCTGTTTATTCCAAGTAAGCAAGCACATGGCATGGGCTTGCTACACTACGGATACATACGTCGTGCTTTCCAATCCGAGGAAGTCGTCGTCGACCTTACTACGGATACCTGTACTAAACTACTACCCACTGTAGGTTGGTAATGTATGTAGTGTATGCCCAGTGGCATCTGTGCCGCTACTCCCTGTCTGTCATCCGTCACAATTCTTGTCCTCAGTTAGCACTCACTCAGCAGGCAATATAATACATATCTGCGATGCGACTGTGAGAGCTCAGTCAAGCCTGCCTCACCTCGGCTCAGCTCAGCCAGCCCAGCCCAGCTCAGCACGTGCGAAGAGGCTCTCGTCAACCATGAGTGAGCATCGGTGAGGACAGACAGCCGCCGGATACGACGGAGTTTGACAGATGCTCACCCCAATCGTCATTGGTCGTCGTATCGCTGGTCCGATATTGGCTGTGCTGATTGATGCGTGACCTGCCTAGCCTTACGTACCTAAACTAGGTACACTACCTACCCACCCACCTACAGTATTACGGATAGTCACAAGCCGAAGCAGCGTTTCTTCTTGCAGGGAAACCCAGCCACGTCCATCATCATCATACCAAATCCCCAACCTCGAAGTCAACGGTATCAAGTAGGGGAGTGCAAATCAGTCGCAATCGCGCAATGCCACTGGCCAATGGCATAATCGGGGGCTCTGCTCTGCTCTGCTCTGCGCCACACATTTGTTTCTTGCTTGTTTGCCTGACGCGCCAGGCAGGCCTCGCCGGCAAGGCATCGATCGACCAAGCAGCTGAGCAACCGCTTCCCCCTCCAACTGAGGGGAGAGTAGACGCACAGGAAGAGAGGGGGTATGGTGTAAACAAGCGCGGTGAAGAATCAAAAATAAATAATAATAGTTGAAATCCAGTCAAAAGCCTTATCGTCTCCTGCCCTTTGATGAATGAGCTTAAATGACATGACAGCCATGGTGCGAAGGTGACCTGTGCCGTCCCGCAAGTAAGTAAACTACTATGTAAGTACTGTAGATACTTGATCCCCTTCTGTCATGTAGGTACTCCAAGTACCGTCCGCATGGCCCATGTACTTGATCCTCGCCTCATGTACCTTCTGTTAGCGGTACTGCTGGTGGACACCCATCAAACCATCCGACTCTAGACGGTACGTACAGTACCTCTGTTCGCCGAGGCTGCTGCATGGACCCTTCTTGACCTCATTGACCGGTCACCTTGGGCATTCATTGTATTCCCATCTGTATCTAGCCGTGGTGGCCACGAAGGAAATGATGATGCGGCTACCCGAAAGAGCAATCCTCTCCTCTCGCCTCAGTAAGTCAGTGCGAGAGATGGACTAAGACAGTGCACGGAGTATCTCGCATCCCGCCCCCTCCTCCGTCAGCTGCCTCGTCACCCACAGCTCCGTAGTGGCACTTCTCTCCGTGCGTACGGCCGGCCGCCCGGGCATTGCTCACAGGTCAGTGTGGCACTGACAGCACGAGCCAATCTGTTCTAGGAACTGTCTCTCTGTTTTCCGTCGTCCCAGCTTTCCAGGTCCATTTATATATATGAGAGTGAGTGAGAGAGAGGAGCAGCCTCGTGGCAGTCATCGTCTTCTGTTGGTCGAGATGCACCCAGGTGTCTGCCTGCGAACACGCGTCTCATGGTTCCAGAACGAGTGAGTTTGAGCTCGCGTCCATAGCCCAGCGGGTGCGAACCAAAGCCATTCCACGTATATCGAGCTCGCAAAGCGGTTTCTGAGTCGGCTCCCTGTGTAGCAGCCGGCTACCTTCATTTCGAATGCCCGGAGCCCCGGCGGCCATCCCCGCTCTTCGTAACCACGGCGTGGGCGCCAGAAAACCCACGGCAACGGACCGAAGGCCCGAGTTCCCAGGTCGCATCGGGAGGGGTGTCGGGGCCGGGGATCCTCGAGACCGAACTGCCTCAGAGTGCACGGTTGAAATCGCATCCGGGCAGGTAAAATCCGCTTCGGCCGAGCTCCAGGTTGAGGCACTAGTTAGTGAGCGGGTACTTGGTGCCGTCCCCCGATGCACCACCGTCCGTCCGTCCGTGTGCCGTGCAGGCAGGGGGTCTCCCCAACGCCGGCTTCTCGTGCGTCAGCTCCGTCCGGACAGGACAGCCCTTGGACATCACCTTGCTACTGGTCACGGAGCCACCAACGCGAGACACTGATCGCCCAATACATTCAGTGGGACTGGAAGGCCAGCAGCGTATCACACCCAATCACGCATGCTCGCCCGCCAAAACAAACGCGAGGTTGGTACGGTAGTTGCCCAAGACAGAGATTATTTCAAACACCGAGGAAGAGACGACGAAACAAGGTGGCTCGTCCGACCCCGGCGACTGCCCCCATGCCGTACCAGGCGCGGGAAAAAAAGACGGAGAGGGAAAAAGTCCGATGACCACGAAGAGGAACCAAGATTCTTGCTTAGCCAAGGCGGTCCCATTGTAGGCTATCACAATGAGGAACCCTCGTTGAGCTCCATGTTGTGTTCTCGACCGGAAACCTAAAACGGCCTCACACACCCTGACTCAGTTGTTGCCTACTGCCATCCCGTCTCCCAACTTCATGCGTGTATGGCGGCCAGGCTCTGTGACGACATTCTAGCCCACTCGAACCTTGCATGTTCGTTCCGAACATGGACAAGACTTTATGCCTCCCCCCGAGGGGGCCGCGATAAGAGACCCCGGCTTCGAAACGACGTTGGTCGCAGGGCTCCGGCACAAAGCGTTTGAGAACTCGCGACCCTCTGGCGGCTGAAAACCGAAGACACGTCCACCACAAGAAGAACTATGCGCCTGGTAACCCTGGGATCGGCCAAGCCGCGAATTGGGGGCCCTTGTCTGTGCCCGCCCGCGGACGGTTTTGGCTTCCCTCTCGTTGATCTTTTTCAGAATGCGGGCAAAAAAAGAGACATTGGACGGCCAGGATTCATTCATGCGCGGGCGCGCGGGCGCGCGGGGGGGGGGGGGGGGGGGGGGGGGGGGGGGGGGGGGGGGGGGGGGGGGGGGGGGGGGGTGGCCCGGTGAGACGACCGACGAACAGATGACCCGGCGGCGATCCGTGGCGAAAAAACACGCGCAAACACGGAGTTGGGACGGCCGCTGGAAGTTTCCAAGGTTTGTTCTTCTGCCTCAGCCTTGTATTCTTGGGCGCGCCGGTGAACGAAAAAGGAGGCGATTCGCAAGGTACACCTGGTCGGAGAAGTGGCAGAGCAGGCCCATAAGGCTGGGCTCGGCCAGCCAGCCACCGCACTCGGCCGAGCAAGACAGTGGAACGGACACTGGAACCAGTTACACCACAACTTCATCAAGAAGCCAGATCCCTGGCGGGGGCCTCGACCATAGTACCGACTTGTTGGAAAACCGAGCGGAACCAGATTTCAAGGAGCTGTGCAAGGCTTGGCAGCCGAGGGTGGGCGAGAGAGAGAGAGAGAGAAGAAAAGGAAAGGAAAGAAAAAGAGGGCCTTCCGTTTCTGGCTATTGTCAACACGATAATCAAGCCCCGAAAGGGCATCTGCAGCGGGCAGAGTCCAAGCCGGGGCCTGTAATTTCACCCTTCTCACAGACTTCCGTCTTGGACTTCCGTCTTCGGTGGATGCGCTTATGCTGTTGCAGGACCATTGAGTGCGGGGTGTCCCCTAATCCATGAAATCCTCCGGCAAGATCAGACGAGAGGCGTGATGCCGAGCTCCTCCTGCCAAGGGACCAGACGTTACCGTTTGTCCAGTCAAGGACAGTATACACTTTTGTACAAACCTAGCACATGGTTTTCCTGAGGGCTTATACAAAAGTAACGTGTATCTGAGGCTCAGTTGATGCGGCCACGTCCGCGTTCTTGGCAGACAAAGTCCACCAACCACACATTGTCTCTGGTCGGCGGTAGCATTCGGTACATGGGCTTCCCGAGGATCATCACCACCATCACCAGAAACGAGATGGGATGGTACAGCAATGAACAGGGGATGTCACAGTCGCTGACTCTTCTGGGAGAATCGGAGACTACTATGGTTCGCGGTCCCCACTGGATCAATCTGGCCGCGGGCGTTGGACAAGTCTCACTAACTTTTGGGGGGGGTAGCCTCTCTGATACTTCTGCTTGTTGCATGAGTGAATGGAAAACAACACGCCTACTAATCGGCCGGATGATGGGCTTTCCGCCCCGTGGCATGCAACCCTCTGGTGGTGGTGGTGGTAGTGGTGGTGGTGGCATTGGTGGCCTGGAGTAGGTACGAAGGCCTTTCGTTTCTGCCAGTGCTTGGCTCTTTAGGCTTCCACACGAGCCAGGGTCTCTTTCCCTCCCTCTCTCACTCTCGCTATGTCTTTTTTCCCCCTTTCTTTCTGTCTTTCCCATACTGGAAGTTGAATACCAGACTACCAACCCAAAACGGCACTAAAGCTGACGCTTGAAACGATCAGTTATGGTTTGTTCGCTAGCCCAGCTTCGTGGCTTTGCCGAAGCTTTACGGAGTGTAGGACCGGGCAAATGCTACGGCGCCCGAAGTACGGAACGGACTATACTGGTGATTTATTACGAGCTATGGTTCTGCCACTGACAGTCAATTGGGGCCATGAGGCGCGTGGCGGGCTGTGTTGTGTTTCGATCTTCACTGCCCCGTTGTTAGTTCCAGGTTTTCTGATTACCTACTTACTGTACGTGCTGTACCTCAAGTAGTGAGAGTGAGGTAGCGAGGCGACTCAAGGAGAGGCCTTGTTCTACCAAGGGTTTTTCTGGGTGCAATATGTTTCTGGTCTGTCTTGTAGGGGTTGGGGTAAATTACGATTCGTGGTAGATGGCGAAGGAGTTCTGACTCGGACGACGACCCGTCTGTTAGGTTAGGCAGCACACCGCCAGTCTGGTTTGACAGGGCAGAAACGTCAGATGAAGCTTGATGTGGGCGCAAATGGTGGAGGCCCGGGACCGAAGGTTGGCTCAGACATGTCAAACTCTCGGACTGCGGGCCCAGACCCTCAAACTGGGCGTCTCCAACCGGCCGATCCAACCGTCAGTTGGCGACAGAAGGGCGAAGGACCTGAGAGAGAGGGGGCCCGGTCCGGTGGGAAGGGGTTGTCAAAGGGGGCGCTTAGTCGGAGTGTTGGATGGCTAGGAGTCCAAGAAGGGGGAAAGCCCCTCGTTAGAGAAGTGCAGTCCAGATACAGATTCGACGAAGATCCATCTGTTGAGAAACAAATAAGGTTTCCTGCGGTAGAGCCCATCTGGTTGTTTCTCGCGATCCATGTTCGTCCCGCCGGTTGTTCGAGGGTGGGTGTGTGATTGGCCGGCTGTCTGTTCGCCGCGAGAGCGTTTGGGTTTGTGGCTGGCAGGGTTACGGATAGGGATGGTCGGGATGGATGGGTGCAGTACTCCGTACTTTGGTAGGTACAGATAGTGTACAGGTAGTTGTAGTGATTGTGTGGGGGGTTGGGGTTTCGAAGACCAAGACAGACAGACGGAAGAGGGAAGGAGAGGGCGTGAAGCAGCTCGCAGCCACGTGATTGATTGGCTGAGACGTCATGGGCGCGGCGGTGTTGATGCCTGAGTGGCTCAATGGGGATCGCGGTGGGTCTGGTCTGTTGCCTTTCGGTACGTACCGACAGAGTTCGGGGAGGGTAGGGGCATTGGCGACCAGGAGGGAAAGAGCTGATACATGGGTGAAATTGCACCTGCTGGCTAGCGAGTTTCAAGGGACGTGGGCCCAGGGCCCAGAACTCGACCAATATGCTCGGGATTTTCCCAAATGAAGACGACCAGGCAAGTAACAAGTCATTAGAAACCTCCCATCATCCCAAACGCCCGCCCCCTGACGGCTCAAGATTTCTTTTTCTTTTCTTTTTCTTCATCCTTTTTCCGGGAAGAAACGATCGTTTAATTGTGCCGCTGTTACGAAAACAGGTGAAGCGTTTTCATTGCCCTCTCCACATCTTGGCGGGGAAAGTGGTGTGAGGCTGACTGGCCACCCTCGTCGATGTTTTAGTGTACCGAGGCGGCGCCCACGAGGGGGACAGTACAGAACACGCAGGAGGAGAGACACCCGGGAGAAGGGACAAAGGCTTTTCTTTATTGATGGATCAATCATGATCAAACGGCCTGGCAAAACTCTGTATCCAGCGATGCCGAGTGAGAGCCACGCATTCGGCCAAGTGGATATATATATATATATATATATATATATATATATAAATATACATGTATGTATATGCATATGGCTGGGCAGACGCAAGAAACGTTTGAAATCGATTGGTAGGTTTGATGAACAATGAATAGCCGCGTTTACTGCCACCCTCATTGCCTTTATTTAGTGCGGCGACACGATGACGCGCGAATGGAGGCTTGGGTAAGAAGGCTAACCAAAGTATCGATGCTGATCTATGTATGCATGCACGTAATTCCAACTTCAATGCATCGGGACGCTGTAGTGTAGGGCAGTCAATATCGACAAAACATGCCGCTATGCCGTGCGGTCCAATGAAAATGCAGAACGGAAAGTGACGGACGGGGAGGGACCTTTGACGCCAGGGCCGAGGATTGTTGTGTAGGGAGGTAGGTAGGTAAGTACATCGACGCAGTAGACACAGTAGTCTGTGTGTCTGTCTGTCTTGGAGCACAGATACCGAGGCATCGGCGGGGACGGACGAACAAGAAACAGCCTCATGTTTCGATGCCAACACCAATGGCAATGCCAATGCTCTCTCTCGCCTGGTAGGATAGGGTACCAGACACCTGGACGCGCCAGCACGTCGGTAGAGCTGGTTCTAAAACCACATGGTATAGGTATATTACCAAGTATGTATGGGCATACTAAGCTAAGTCATCCCGGGGAGGGGGCGTTGGAGATGGTCGATCTGATGGATCATGGGACGTGTGCGCACGCATGACCTGGCGTGGTCCACCCAGCCTAGCCCAGTGTAGGTAGGTAGTCCAGCCCAGACGGACGGCTCTTAGTTCGAGACGATTATGAACGAAGGATATGGTGAGAACAACATTTGTTCGTCAAGGGGAGAGCCCTGACATCAAACCAAACAGACGGGTTGCGTAATATCGGGTCTGAGCCTGTCGATGTGGTTGGTACCCGCCTAGCCTAGCCTGGGTAGGCGCGGCTCTGGCGGGAAAACTGCCTTTTGGGAGGCTCTTACACAGACGAAGAGGGATCATCGTTCACGAGAGAAGGGGGGGTATGAAGAACAGAACGAGTATTCGTACCTAGACTAGGTAGGTCCCGTCATAAACTACCTACTGGGACATGGGTATTCGGCCCCGCCGCACCGGTTAATCAACCACTCGTATTGTATAGCTTATATAACGTAGATATAGGTACGCACTACAATGTCCACGATGTACCAAGTAAAGTAGGTACGTGGTAATAAAGGAAGGAAATATCGACTTCTGTTTTGGGCAGTACGTCCCTCTGAGGCTGACCGGGGTGGAAGCGATGTCTGTTCCTGACTTGACCAAATTAGGAATAGCTCCAAGATGTGGCAGTACGTACCGTGACGGCGGGAGAGGTGGGTTCAGGGGGCGGCCGCGAAAACGGGCCAATAGCAGTCTCAGGCGCGCCTCTGTAACACGTACCCGTCCATCGCTTGACCCCGCCATCAAACGTCAGACAGACATCCTCACACAACCTTCAGACACAGGGTCACGTTTCCCACGATCAGGACGAGCCAGACGACGCCCATCACCACAATCACAAACGCCTCAACCACGGGGCTGATGCAACAACAACAACAACAGCAGCAACAAAAAACAACAGGAGCACGGTGGTGGGTAAGAGTGCGGGCGTCGGCTACCGGCTACCGGCTACCTACCTAACTACTACCTACGACACTGGATAACGACGCTGCTGATATGCACGGCCTCTGGCTGGCTCACCGCCGCACTGCTGCTGCATTCCGCTGCTCGCACCACAGACCGAGAGACCCGACGCAGAGATGACGACCTTCTTTGGGCACCCCTCCCCCTCTCTCCCTCTCTCGATTGGGCATATGCTGCGAACCTGCTTGCGCATCGTGGTGGTGCGTAACCATCCGTTCATTCCCCGCCTGTCTGTCTGCGCTTTGCACTCTACTCCGACCGCACCCTCGCTTTCTTCGTTCCAACTGTTCTTCTTCAGACCCATACCTCTCTCTCTCTCTCTACACTCCATGAGATCGACGGCGAGCCGACCTATGCTTATTGTCTGCCACTCGAGACCAGATGTCGGCCGCAAATAGTAACACCCTCTTCCTTGCTGCGAGCCGTCCGACCCAGCCTGGCGGTGTCGACTTTGTCGTAGCATGGCTGGGGAGTGGTTGTTTGTTTTCGAGTCAAGCTGCGCATCCCAAACACCCTTCGACCATGGCATGCTCATCCTATGCCCTGCCCCTCCCTATATCCTATGCGGCGAGCCACGTTAGCCAAGAAGAATGAATGGAAGTTCCTCTTCACCAGTCATGAACAATATCCACCGGCCATGTGCCATGGCCGAAACCAGGACAAGGAGAAAAGGAAGAGAAGAAGAAAAAACCACAACCGCCTGGCGGGTCGTCGACATGCTTGCGAGTGCAACTTGGCTCCCCAGTCACTTGAGGCTCTGAATCTGCATGGAGAGCCCCAGGCTGGCTCAGACGGGGGGGCAGTCTGCCTCGACGAAGAAAGACGAGAAACAAACTGGAGGCGTAACACCGCTCTTTCCGGTAGCCGGACGTTACCTCACACGGGCTTAGTGGCTTTTTTTTTCTCCCGCGTTCCAGGTTCACAAGAGCCTCCTCTTTTTCATCCCTCGGTTTCCGTTTTGCTCTTCAACGGCTCCATCCCTCGGGCCCTTGCTTTGCTTGGCCTGGTCTATGCTCCCCCAATCTACACCAAGGCCTCCGAGGCTCCAGCTCTTCGCTGGCCGTTTTCCTTTTCGCTTTGGCTGGCCTCTTGGTTGACACAAGTGGCTGCTCACTTCGCAATCCATCATGGCGGCCGGTTGAGACGCACGTTCATCTCTCACCGGATCCATAATCTCGCACCCATGCATGTTCCTCGTCCGTCTCCTCTTTTTGTCCCTGCCCTCGAACATGTTGCATACAGGGATGCGGCCGGGACAGGGTGTGGCTTGTAGGGTATGTATGTACTTGGTATACCATGTAACCTACACTGCACTGCTATAGTCTACAAGCGGTCATGGGCGTGTCCTGTTCGCTTTTTTTGCCCCCCTCCCTTGCATCTTCTTCCCTTGCCTTCGAAAATGGGGATGGCAGAAGGCGGCGGATCAGACCAAACGTTATGCTCTGCTAATTCTGTCACATCCACCCCATCTTCTCCAGGGTTTGCTGGCATCATTGCTGAATATCTGCAACGGGGCTAGACTTGACGGTGTGCTAGACCCCTGTCTTGCATGTACCAGCGTCCCGAACATGATGATGAGGCAATGTTTGCTATGCCTGCCTGTCTACCCGCTCTTCTTTTCTGGGTGTGTGTGAGTGGGTGGTGGTGCCCGTCTAGGGACGGACGGGTACAACAGATACGGTCTAATGCTGGCAGGCCTGGCAGGTCTTGTCATGTCCCGGCCCACCACTTGTCAGAGACACCCCAATACAGAATACGGCTGCAGCTGGCGTTATTACTTTATCTCTGCCCTCTCCCCCCCCATCTCAACTTCCCATCTCTTCTGTTTACCTTCACTACTTTCTTGGGTTCATCATCAAACATCCCTTTTCTTCCTCTTCTTGAAGCGCAGTTGCGTGTCCTTCTTTTCTTCTCCCGCAGCTTAGGGTTTTCCGTTCCTTCATTGTCCAACTGGCTTGGCTGTATACATTCATTTGACTACGCTTCTTGAACACCACCCTTTTTGTCAAATACACTTGGCCTATCCAGTTTATTCAAACGAACAACCTCACTTCTTTCGGACTATTCCCTCCCCCTCAAACAACGCCGCCTATCCGTTTCCTTTCCTTGACGGATCTGCAGAAAGCCGACTTCGTTGTTGCGAGGTCCCGGACGGAATTCCTCCTTTTTTCACAACCAATTTATAACTTTCGATTCGTCGGCCGCAAGGTTCTGTCTCCTCTTATATACCAAAACCCACCCAGCTTTTAGGACTACGCCAAAGTCTCACGCCAACAGAAGACCAAAAGTCCACTCTTCCCCGAGAACTTACCAACCCATCGACGTCGACTGTTCGGGAACGAATTTACGAAGGAAAAATGTCTCCCACGATGCAATTGGCGCCCCACACGGCCACATACACTCCCACTTCCGACGCCATGGATCGCCATGAGTATGGTGTCACCAAGAACCGCAAGGCGGCTTCGACCGGAGGCGGTAGAGCATGGAGCGAGGATGAGGTATGTTTCACCAGAACTAGTGGCTTCGGTCCACGCGCACAGAACCCCTCTAACACGCACCTGAACAGGAAGTCTATCTTCTTCAAACTCGTCTTCAGAAAATGCCCTACAAGCACATCGCCGCCCACTTGAAGAAGACGGAGCTGGCATGCCGCCTTCACTACCACCAGCTTAGCCACGGCAGCAACCGACGCAAGCAGCGCGCAACTTCGGTCTCTTCTGGTTCCTCTGCGAACCACTCCCCTGTCATGCAGCCGACCATGCCTTCTCCGATGCGAGAGCCCACGCCTCGCTCTGTGTCTCCTCCCGGCCGCGCGAACAGCTATGCCCCCGCCTCTCCCGCTCCTATGCAACTCCCCAGCATCATGGGCAACGGTGCTTCCCCTCGGCTCCCAGCCATTCTCCCCAAGCCGGTCTGCATGACCATGCCCTCCCGCACATCCTCTCCCAACAGAGGGTATCCCACCCCTCTCCCCGAGCCTCACAGCGCCGCTCCCCCCCCCACTTCCTTCCAGCCCATGCCCACCAGCCTCCCCATGACGCCGCCGCTGCGTCTCGAGTGCGCTCTTCCCCCGGCTCACCCCCCCGTCAGCCACCAGCATGTCGACATGAACCGCCTGCAGTCCGTCTACACCGCTCACCGCGCCTCATTCTGGGCTGCCGTCGCCAACGACTACGGCCCAGGTGCCAGCCCTATCGTCCTGGAGCAGGCATGGAAGAACGGTGCGTGCTGCGGCCAGAACCAGGCTAGCACGCCCATCACCCCCACATCCAGCCCTGACAACCTGGATCGTGACAGCTACGACAAGCCCCAAGATAAGACCCGTATCTCTGCCATTCTCGGCATTGACGCCAACCCGCGCTCCCCCCGCGAGCGCGAGTTGGTGAGACGCATGGAGGAACAGCGTGTCGGAGCCTGAGCCAACTCGGAGACTCCGATCCTGTCGCGCACTTTAATTCTACCAGTGTATTACTTCACCTTTTTGCGTCTGATCTTACTTGAGGGGGGGGCGGGGGCTATGCTACCCTCGAATGGGAGCAAAACAAGACTACAGCACCATAGCCGACAGCCTTGTTCTTTGCTTCTATTGGCTTCTCTTTACATGAGTTGCTTTATTTATCTTGGCCTTGGATGGCACACAATTTTCTTGATCGTACACGATCAAGCAACCGGGAGGAAAACTGCGAATACAGATGCGAGCGATATCCGGCGCAGGGGGCAAGGGTTGTCTGCGGGCTTTGGCGGAAGGGGCCCCCCTTTTTTTCCTTTTTTTTTTTTTTTTTTTTACCAGTTTATTTTTCAGTTACTCTTTTTTTCCCCTGCCATTTTGTTTGTTTCGAGTCAGCTAGGCAAAACCCTGGCGATGGAGGAGGCTCATGTGATGGAACCGAGAGCCGCATTCCTGAAACGGGGTGGTCAGGCACAACGAGCAGTGTGGATGAGATTTCACGTATCTTCCATCTTGTTGGAGAGATATCTTTTCAACCCGTTGCAGAAATGAAGTGATGATACGAACCACACAGGCTCGCGCCAAGATGCATTCTACCAGATATGTATCGGCAGGTTTACTTGTACAATAGAAAGTTGACCCTTTTGGGCCTAAGAGTGGGATTTCACGCGTAGATGACGATTGCTTTTTGGCTTATTCTGTTTTCCTCATTATTTCTATTTCAAAACGGCGAATTGAGAAGTCATAGTTTGAGAGTAATCTGTCTGCAACACAGTGATGTCACGTCCTCGGTGCTGGGTGTCTTGGGGGGTGTCATCACCATTAACAAGAATGATCCATTCATACGAGGATGGGTGGAAGGCAAACAAGTTTGTCCAAGCGTGCGCGGTGTTTGTTTTGACACTTCCCATCACCCATGGTATGTTTACTTCCTTGTTTCTCTTACCCTTTCTTTTTTTCTTCTTCCCAGTTTCTGAAATCCCCTCGACGAGATCAGCACATGTTATCATGACGGGTGGTTGACAATTGTCTGTCTGGCCTGTGTGCTTTGATCGTCCAGGCTCCAGATGCAGACGCGAATGCTGCTTCAGAACAAACGTCCATTCATGGGCACACGGTCGATCAAACCCGTTGATGAGCTCAAGTCCCGTGAGACGATTATAGCCAAATATGGGACAAAAAGCCCGGCCATGATTTCCCCGCGGAAACTGCAGCATTCCAGCTTGGACAACAGTCTATTTTGGAGCAGAGGTCGAGTACGAAGTGTGCTTGGGTGTGTGTGTGTGATGATATCGGAAGCACCGATTGCATGAAGTTCAAGTCCGGACGAATATACGTACCTTGGCTGTCCAAATATACTTCTGTCTTGGCCAAGCCTGGCTTTTCTTCTGTTCACCCTCCCCCCCTCGACAGCGATACCTAGCCGTCCATCATATCGGTCTGAAAAAACCCCAAGCCTCTGGTTGTTTTGCCGTCGGTCCCCACTGATCTGCATCACTTGACCCCTCCTCCGAAACCTTCTTTCCTCTCGTCTCGTGAAGCACAAATGGTTTGGGCAAGGCTGGGCCACACGGCCGCCAAGCATCGTCCCTGGACCTGCTATCACGGCGGCGAGCAGCGGCGGCGACCACATATAGGGGACCAAAGAGGGGATGGGGAGAGGGAGGGCTTCGTCATGGGTTGCGCCATCCATCTGGATCTTGAAACAAGCAGAGTTGGGCGGATAGCTCGGATGATGCGGGTGGTACGACGAACACCCTTCTTTTCCTCATCCATTTTTTCCTTCCTTCTCCCCCCCCCTTTTTTTTTCTTTTTCTTTTTTTCCTCTTCGAACGCCGGGACGGGTTGCGAAACGTACGACACCAGCCCGTCCTCCATGTCGATCCAAACATAGCCTCCAGCAGATTGTCATCCCATCTCGCTGGTTAGAGGACTGAAGGGCGGCGTTAGGGAGCATGGGTCCGTTCCTGTCAGCGAGTCTTTATTCGAACTCGAGCTTGAGCGTCTCTATCCCTCTGTCCCTTCCCCCTGACCTTCACCGACCTCACACGAACAAAACAAGGTTGTCGGCACGATCGTTGTTTCCGTTCTTCGAAACCGCCCCAACAAATCCCCTTCCATCTAAGAAACGGTTGTGTTGCAGAGCCGGTGTTGGGTGCATACACACACTCTCTTCCACCGGCAGCAGCAGCAGCACTCGCGGATGCGACTCGGACGCACAACGCACAAGGCAGACGCTGCGCTGCATACGACAGACAAGAGGTAGTGTGTGTGTATGTATCAACGGGCGAGGGAGATTTCCTTGCTAGGTTGCATCGAACCAACCCCGCGGACAAGCAATCGCCTCCATCGACCGCTCGAGCCTCGGGTGCGGGGAGGGCGCTGCGAGGGGCGGCGAGCAACGGCGGAGAGGCCGGCGGCCTGGCCAGTCGTTGATTACATAAGCAACACGCCTCGTGCCAAAAGACCCCGAGTGTCGGACTACAAACCCCCGAGTCGCGAACCGACGATGACCCGTCCGCTCCTCGGCCCCAGATTCCTTCCATCCTCGGGCAGATTTGCTGGGTCTGTTACGGCGTCCCCCCCCCCCCCCCCCTTCCCACTAGTCAAAGCCTAGCTAGCCATTGCATGCCTGGTGTCTTCAGACAAGAGAAGAGGGGTTCCTCGAAAATGTTTGTGCAGCGGTTGTTTTCTTTTTTTATTCTTTTTTTTCTCAAGAAGAAGAAAACCCGTGCAATGTCCTTCCTTTCCTTCACTTCTCCCTAGTCTGTTCCTATCCTTACTACTCTGGTCTACGCCGCAAATCGGCGTCCAATGCAACTCGCCGGCAACCAACTACCGCTTACCATGAACACCTCTGTCATAGGTAGGTAGGTAGTTTAGTGTTGGGGGCGGGCGGCACTCAAGGATTGGGTGGGGGTAGCAATGGCGGGCGGCGGGCATTGCATCCGTCTAGTCTAGGCTCAAGACCGTGACTTGTCTATCCCCTGCGCACCATTCATCGCTCGACTGCGAGCAGCAAAAACACATGTATCTTGGTTTTACCACCTTAGCGCGCGCTAGGGTTCGCTCACTGAGGCCACCAAGATATGCAGCAGAGGACATGACATGTCCACGAGCAGCCAGCCGGTCGACGACGGCAGTGAGGGTTTCGGAACACCAACCCCATCGGAGAGAATGCCGGCGACGATGCGATGCAGTCGAGGTCCCATGTGCGGATGCGTTACACAACGTGAAGTGTGTCTGTCTCTTCGACTCCCAAATCCCAATGATTGGAAGATGGCAATTCCGTGTAGCCAAGTGCCATTTCCGGCATCCCTCACCTCATGGCATTCCCTTTTCCGAAATACCCGTCAACAGGTCTCCTCCATCTCGTTACCCCTCTCTTCCAAAGTTCCAAACTATGTATATCCATCCTCCTCCCCCCCCAACTCCCTTTCAATTCGCCCGCAGAAAGTCAATTGGAACCCGTTGGACCGTCCTGGCTCCACACACCCCCGCGGACTACACCCCGACTTACCCGACCTCCTCTCCGGCCGCAGCTGGCCAGGATCAGCCGACCGAGAGAGCTTCGAGCCGCCTCATCTCCGTCAGCCGTCCTCCCAATGAAATTGCGTGCAATAAGCAGGACTGCGTGTTGGGGAGGGGCCCCGAGCGGGTCTGCTCCCCCCCCGAGGTTCGGTGGAACGCTGATGATGCCTCCCCCCTTCTCCATAGTCCATGTATTGCAATGACAGAGCGAGGGGGTACGCTGTGTTGTCGTTGTTCCCCCACCTTTTGCCCGCATTGTCGAAATATGGTATGGCTACCGGTACCGCTTCCGAGAGCTGTGATCTCGAACTCTGTGCGTGGAATAAGGTTCAAAAGAGGTGGCCCCCCCCTCCCCCAGTTGCACCTTTGTTCTCGACGCTTAGCTAGCCACTACCAACTTGAATCCTACGCTTCTCCTCCTCTCCCATTCATCTTTGTTGACAAACACCTCCCTCCTCTTGTCGTGACGCCGCCGCCAAGTAGATACGGCAGCAACGGTACCTTGACCCTCCGGGCCCCCGCGTGCTCTTGACGCCCTCGACGCAACACCAGTGTTTCTCCCTCCTGACTCGCAGCTGAAACGAACCACCACTTTTCCCCGTTTGAGCAAAACATCACGAGTGCCCTTTTTTTGACCATGAACGGTGAACAAGCGGACCACGTCCCCAGCGACGTCGAGGAGACAGGCTACAAGGACAGCCACGACTACATCCAGTTCAAGGAGCACGCCATTGACGGCCAGTTGAACCGCTGGTCGCACTCCATCACGAGGGAACATGACTTTCCCGGAGCGCAGGTACGGAGACGCAAGCCCAATCTCTCTTCTCTTCTCCTTCTCTCCCGCCAATCTCGTGATCCGGGCTGTGGGTTACACACTGTCCACCCCAGGGAGTATCGGGGTGGGCCGGAGTCAGATTCGTGACGATCTCCGACCTCGGACTGACTCTCCTGCTATCCCCCCCCTTGCCAACGATATCGGCACTGAACTCTCTATACAGCCCCGTTGACTTGTGCCTTGACATCATCTTCTCTTGACGGCATCCGGCCTCTTGCCTGCTTGGTTGGCCGTGGGGTTTGGGGAATGTGGGGTTGGGGTTGCGGCCGGCGATTGCGGGGTGTTGCCCCGCGTGGGAGGGTCACAGGATCGCGGACGAGAAGAAGGCTGACCCCGGTGTCCGTAGGCCATGTTGTACGGCGCCGGCGTGCCGAACAAGGAAATGATGAAGAAGGCGCCGCATGTCGGGATTGCGACGGTCTGGTGGGAGGGCAACCCTTGCAAGTATGTATCTTCTTTCCACCGAGCGAGCGAGCGAGCTAGCTAGCTAGCTCCTCATGACGGCAACGACTAACACGACGGCGCAGCACACATCGTAAGCATACGCATCCTAGAGGGAGATTGCCGCCGAGGAGCAACATGACTAACAGGAAGCAGTGCTTGACTTTGGCAAGATCGTGAAGAAGGCCGTTGAGAAGCAGGGCATGCTCGGATGGCAGTTCAACACCGTCGGCGTGTCAGACGCCATCACCATGGGAGGAGAGGGTATGTCTGCACCCTCCCACATGTCGGATCACGATACGACGACCCAGCACTCACTCACACTCGCGCGCGCCCCCAGGCATGCGCTTCTCCCTGCAGACCCGTGAGATCATTGCCGACAGCATCGAGTCCGTGACGTGCGCGCAGCACCACGACGCCAATATCTCGATCCCCGGGTGCGACAAGAACATGCCGGGCACCATCATGGCCGCGGCGCGCCACAACCGGCCGTTCATCATGATCTACGGCGGCACCATCATGAAGGGCCACTCGGACCTCCTGGAGAAGCCCATCAACATCAGCACCTGCTACGAGGCCCGCGGCGCCTTCACCTACGACCGCTTGCACGCCAAGTGCAACCCGGGCGCCGAGGGCCGCACCCCCTCCGACGTCCTCGACGACATTGAGCAGCACGCCTGTCCCGGCGCCGGCGCCTGCGGCGGCATGTACACGGCCAACACCATGGCCACCGCCATCGAGGCCATGGGCCTCTCCCTGCCGGGGTCCTCGTCGTACCCGGCCCTCTCGCCGGAGAAGGCGCGCGAGTGCGAGCGCGCCGCCGAGGCCATCAAGGTCGTCATGGACAAGGGCCTCCGCCCGCGCGACCTCATGACCCGCGCGGCCTTCGAGAACGCCCTCGTGCTGACCATGATCCTCGGCGGCTCCACCAACGGCGTGCTGCACTTCCTCGCCATGGCCAACACGGCCGACGTGCCCCTGACCATCGACGACATTGACCGCACCAGCAACCGCATCCCCTTCCTCGCCGACCTCGCGCCGTCGGGCCAGTACTACATGGAGGACCTCTACAAGGTCGGCGGCACCCCGTCCGTCCTCAAGATGCTCGTTGCCGCGGGCCTCATCGACGGCACCATCATGACCGTGACGGGCCGCACCCTCGCCGACAACGTCGCCGACTGGCCGTCCCTCGACCCGAACCAGAAAATCATCCGCCCCCTCTCGGACCCCATCAAGAAGACGGGCCACATCCGCATCCTCCGCGGCAACCTCGCCCCGGGGGGCGCCGTCGCCAAGATCACCGGCAAGGAGGGCCTCTCCTTCACGGGCGCCGCCCGCGTCTTCGACAAGGAGCACGAGCTCGACGCCGCCCTGTCGGCGGGGTCCATCCGCCGCGAGGACGGCAACCTCGTGCTCATCGTCCGCTACGAGGGCCCCAAGGGCGGGCCCGGCATGCCGGAGCAGCTCCGCGCCAGCGCGGCCATCATGGGCGCCGGCCTCGACAACGTCGCCCTCGTCACGGACGGGCGGTACAGCGGCGCCTCCCACGGCTTCATCGTCGGCCACGTGTGCCCCGAGGCGGCCGTTGGCGGGCCGCTCGCGCTCGTCCGGAACGGGGACACCGTCACCATCGACGCCGAGACGAACCGCATCGACGCCGTCGACGTCGACGAGGCCGAGTTCGAGAGGCGGAGGAAGGAATGGAAGGCCCCGCCGCCCCACGTGAGGAGGGGCGCGCTCGGCAAGTATGCGCGGTTGGTTGGCGATGCGAGCCACGGCGCCGTGACGGATCAGTCGGACCCCTCATGGTGATGGGCGGCTGCTCGTTATGGGATGCTCGCCTATGAGGTAGTGAGGTAGAACGACAAAAAAAAAAAAAAAACCCCAAAAAAAAACCCCCCCCCCCAAAAAAAACCCCATGAGCGTAACTCGTTGCATAGACGGTAGACACTCGTCATCATTTGATGAAAGTCAGCTTCGCAGAGTGTCAAGCCCGGGTGAGGAGTGACAACCGTCAACCGGTCTCATCTGCTTTGAAAGAGACCTGTCCAAAAATACAACACAACCATAGATGCCTCACTGACAAAGGCAAAGAGTCAGTCAGCATCATCATCATCGTCGTCAAGACAGGGCAAGTCTCTCAATATGCCACATATATACAATTCCGCCGGAGGGCTAGGCCGCTCCAGCATGCACTCCTCTCTAATACTGACAACAGGCGTTCATATTTCGTTGCTCACGCGTCCCGTTGGTATCCTTCTGCGCGCGGAAAAGAGGCTTGTTCAGCCCCTGCGTCTCTCTCCTCCCCTCTCTCTTTCTTGAAGAACCAAAATCGAATAGACTTGTTTTGGCCTGGGGGGTGATGATGACCCGAGCCAGCCGTTTCTGTAGCTTTCCACCTTTCTATTTCATGCGTCGCGATCCCTCGTGTGGTGTTTGTGATGAAGAATATAGAAGAAAAAGCTGATTATGGACAATGACCGAACACTTTGATACCCTTTAACTCCCAAAGAACTCGAGCAAGACCGATACTGGCAATGCCGCTACACCCATGCGTGCGAACATGATTGAAACCCTCTGAAGATGGAGGGCTCAGTGTCCCCGCTTCGTCAATATGCAATCCCTTTTTCGTCGTTGTCCCCGTAACAGGTACCACAAGCATGCGCGCGCTGGGCGTGACTCGTGACATCGTATGCGATGTTGTGCTGCTGCTGCAGCAGTTGCAGTTGCAGTTATTGTTGTTGTTGCAATTACGGACTCGCCCATCCACCTGCGACATCAACCCATTCGGCGAGGCACGATCCCTCCTTGCCCTCGACATCGACAATGTCTGTGTCGCATCTGCATCTGCATCCGACTCCGTTCTCCTTCTCGGCATCCCAGTCTTCCCAGTACTTGTCTTCTTCGATACGCTTCTTCTCGTCGAGTGTGGTGTTCTCGAGGTAGGGCTCTCTGGGCAGTTGTCTGGCCGGGGCGTTCGCGGGGCAATGCTGGATGGTGGTGTGTCGGTAACCAAAGTCTCGGAAGTAGTGGATGTCGCGGGGCGCGAGGAGGGCGCCGGCAGCCAAGGAGTGGATAGGGGCATCACCCCACTACATTTGTTAGCTCAGTTCCGAACGTCGGGTTGTGTGCATCAATAGACTCACGCGTTCCATCCAGAAGCCTCCACTGCGGTCCATCATGTCGAAGAACTCCTCGTACTCCTTACTGCGAAACCAGTCGAGGCTGGCAATCTCAAAGTTGGACCAGAAGTGGCACATGTTGTACGATTCGCCTTCCATGGCCTCGGGGTCAATCTCGGGAAGGTTGTTGCGGTTCGGGTCGCTACGCAGGACCTCCTCAGGGAGAGGACTTTGATCGGTGGGCGGCTCCTCCTTCTTCTCGACAGGGTCAACGAACATCTCCCACAGGCCCTTGGACTTGAGGCCCTTGAGGCGCTTGTAGGCGGAGGCGTAACGGAAGATGTTGGGGACGGTCTCGCGTAGCTCCTTGACGGCGATGGTGAAGCCATAGGTCTTGTTGGCGTCGATCATGGCCAAGAAGGGATCACTGCAATGGTCAGCAACTGGGTTGGAGACCCCGGGAGCCATCACTTACTAGGTAATGTCGCAGAAGTACTTGATCTCGGGCTCGAGACGCCAGTACCAGTTGTACTTGGCGAGGAGCTCATGCTTGTAGAAGAATCTGAGAGGTGTCAGTGCCCAATCTCGCCGCTGTCCGTGAGAAGGCCTGCTTACCCAGAGTAGAAACGGCACATGGCGTGGTAGCTCTCCAAGCCACCGTACATGACGGCGGCGTCGCCCTGCTTGGCGATACCCTCCTTGGCGACCTTGTGGTCAATCCAGTCGGGGTAGCCCCACATATCAGGGCCAACCTTGCCAAACTCGACGGGGGCAGAGGTGTAGTTCCTGACGACCTCCTTGAAGGTCTCGTTGAAGTCGCCGTCATTCAGGAAGACGTATGGGTAGTGGTACCAGCGGTTGAAGTGACGCTCGATAGACTTGATCGACTGGATGACACCATCCAGCTCCTTGTTGCGGGCCAAGACGACGAAGGCACCGTTGGCTCTGGGTTTGCTCGTGTCGGGCTCGAGGCATCCGGTAACGAACACCTTGTCATGCTCTTCGCTGATTTTCCTGCGCGAAATCTACGTCAGGCTTGTCACAATGGACAGGCAGAAGATTGGACATACCTGATGGCGGGGGGCGCGCCGGCGGGCATCAATATCCTCCCAGGCGAGCTGGGATGTCTAACGAATAGCACAAGAATAAGGATGACAACGATCAAAGGGAAGAGAATGACGACGCCGAGAGGCACCGAGATGCTCGAATTGCCGCGGAGCCGCAGAGGTCTTCTGAAGAAGGCGAGGCGCGACGTCAGTCTATTTTGGCGAGCGTGCTTCGTGGCAGGCTTCTCGTCGGCGGTGGGAAGTTGCGGCGTTGTTGAGGGAATGGCCTTGACAGCCCGTCGAAAGAGATCCATGGCTGCGGCTGCGGCGTACCGTGGCCGGCAGAGGTGCGACGAGAAGAAGAGGTTTGGTCCGTCAGGCGCTCAAGGGGTATTGGAGGGCGACAGCGGGTGAAATAGAGATGGGACGGCTCCGAGGGTGGCGCTGGGGGGAGATGTGTGTCGATATCGATTAGGATGGGATAAGGGGGTGGGAAGGCGATTTCAGGTGCGATGCGGCGATTAAGATTTTTGGGTGAACTCGCAAACCGCAAACCAAAAGCAAGGCTGCGTCTCGTCTAAGCAACGAAAACCAAATGAATAAAACAAGGGGGATTCCGGTTGTTCGAAGGGGTTGTGAGGCGGGCGACGCGAATCGCGAAGTTCACGTGAACGAGCGGCAGGGACGAAGTTTCCCTCGAGCAAGGCGTCGGTGTCGGCTTCGGTTGTGGTGGTTGTGTTGATGGCGGTGGTGGTGGAGCGCTGAGCTGGCCGAAGACGGGAGAAGCTGAGACTAAACAGTTTTCAGGCTACCTTACACGTCCAGGGAGAGACGGGTATCAGCACACGAACGGCGACGGGGCCGGGGCTGTCCCTGGTGGAGGGTGTGAGATGTGGATGCGGATGTGGCAGCGGAGCACGGCACAGCAAACCAGCGCCTCGTCACGCTTCTCAACCGCAATCAATGGCACGTTGAATGGCCCACTGCCCTGTCGCGTCGTGGCAATGTCCACAGAAACACGAGAGACGAACGGACAGGTTGAACAGAGTCGCTGGTCAACTGCGTCGAGGAGATGTCTCGGCAGGCGGCGCGTGACCCAGAACGCTGCCGTCGTTGTCTTTCGTCGTCGGGTCGGGGAGGAGTCGTAGTAGTATGGGGGGGGGGGGAGGACGAGAACGAGGACGGGGTTGGAGAGGGAAGTTCGTCGGCGGAGAGGGGTGGGTTCGTAGGGTTGAAGGAAGTAGGGGAGAAGAAAGGGATTGGGCTGGTCAATCGGGAAAGAAAGCAACTTTTTTTTTTAGGGGGGGTGTGGGAAAAAAGGCTGACAGATGTCACGGATACGGATGAGGAGTAGAGTTAAGGTCAGCCGGCTGGTATGGGGATTCTTTTTTTCCCCCCTCGTCCTTCTTCTAGTTTACTATTCCTTGTCTTTGGCGATAGGGGAGACCAGGGGACCGGGAAGAAGACACTTGGACAGTTAGGTGGGGAGGGGGGGGGGGGCACGGAGGAAGAGCTCACGTCGAGGTACTCCGTAGGTACGTAAACAGGCTTGGTAAATAAAGTAGGTAGGTACAGTACCTACATCGTAGGTAGATAAGTGGGTAGGTAGTCCACTTGTCTGGGTAGATACATCGTAGATACTGTACCTTTATGGTAAGTTATCTACCTGGTACATCGTACTTGCCTGGTTTGCAGGGTAGGGTAGCGATACAGAACAAACACAAAAGGGCAGGAAAGGACACGAGGGCAGATGGCAACGCTATGTACCTACCTACCTGTATGTGTCTGACGGGGGTGCCACATAAGCGGATACCAGACTGCGCTGCACTGGGCTGCAACGAGTAGAAACTCAATGCATCCAACCAGGTCAAGTCCAAGGAAACCAGAGTGGATAAGGGGGGCGGCTCTGATGGATCCCAACTGGCTCAGGTACCTCGCATCATTGGATAGATCGTCCCGCCAAGGAGCGCGGAAAGGAGGAAGTGGATCGATTTCTCATTTTTCGGCAGAGGACGTACCTTCCTACCTAGATAAGTACCTACCCAGGTACCCTGCTACGCTACCCAAGTACTGTATCTCAGTAGGTAGGTAGGCGCAATCTAGGATTCGAGGCAGTCTGGACTTTCCTTTCCTTCTTGACACGCCTTCCCCTCCTGCATCTCAACCGACATCACTGCGTGCGAATGAATGAATGCTTTCCATTGATTGATTGCCCCGCCAGCTGCCAGCTGCCGTCAGCATCGCGCATTGCATTGCATCCCCTTCCCCTATTGTCAATTTCCCACTCTCCTGCCCTTCAGTTACATCTCCTGCAACACCAGCACCTGCGCCAATCAATGCCAGCGACCTCTCCGGAGGAAACAAGAGCCAAGCTGATGTTGGTTTGCTCGATTGACTGACTGCCAGCCAGATCCTGGCCCTGGAGCTTGCTAGCCTCTGTCTGCGCCACGCTCTGTACCCGTATTCCTCCTTCCTTGGCCAAGTGTCCGTACCAAGTTCTCCTGCGCAAGGTACCTAAGTAGGTAGGCAGAGGCAGGCAGGTAAGCTAAGGTAATTCCAAAGTAATTCCAAGGTAATTATAGGTATCCAACTCTGTCCGTTCCCCCAATCGCGCAACCTGTTCGTCCCCCTTTGGCCCACACGTGACAGCCGTTCCAGATTGATCCTCAGCTCAACGCAACCGATACATCTTCTTCGTACCTGGTGAACGTCAATGCGCTCACATCTGGATAACCATGACTTCAACTATATCATTCCGCTGCCTTGTACGGCGTAGCGTATGACTAGTGTGCCCTGCTGCTTCGACTCGTGGCCGCTGCTGTTCTTGAAGCTCCAACGCCTCAGGTTGTTCCGCATGCTGTTGCGCTGTCCGCTCGAGCCACACACCACAACCCTCCCCCTCGTCCAGCATATCTCGCCTTCCTTGAAGAACGCCAATGGGCCTCGTGTCTCACCTTGACCGTGATGCATCAATGTTAAGCTTAAACTACAATATCAGCAATGGCAATCGGTTCGCCGGGATTTTCATCTGTTCTGCGTGTAGTTGACCATCTCCAACCTGATGGCGTGGCCCGTTTTCTGTTGGTATATATAATCATGTTCATATGGATTCCCCCCCTACAAAATCATTGTTAACCTCCCAAGTACCTTTATCAGATATCCAGTTACATATTGATTGTGCAATTCAGTGTGTTGGTTCTGGCCATTTGCTGCTACAAGCATCATGGTCAGGCAACAAAATTTAGATTCCACCTCCCCACACCCTTCAACGCTCGCAAGGTGCTACTGTATATCTCACTGGTGACCAGGGTTCACGACAAGGCGTTGCTTCCCTCAGGCGCGTCGAAATAGCCAGTTCAAACATCACTTTGTCGATATTCATAACTTAGTCCTTCAGCTCCCGAAGAGCAAAGCCTCGCCATAGACACACCGCAGTCATATTATCCCATACCAAGAGTGACTGGTCTTACAGTGTCCGCACTCACTTTACCTTGCTGTATAGCTTCTTTTCCTCGACGATTAGTCTCCCCATAATCATTTTAACCACTGGTTCCTCCAAGACCGACGGCATCAAGTCCGCGAGCCACGACAGCAGTGCATGCCCCCAATACGGCACCACCACCACGCGCCCACACCCAACCCGGTCCAGGATGCTCTCTGCCATCGTCTCGACCGAGGGCCAAAACACCCGTGGCTGTATCAAATCTCTCCTCGTCGGCGTCACCACCGCCCCGACCCTCATCCCGAGCACTTCGACATCCGCCCGGGCCATCGCGAGCTCGCGGACCATACTCGTCGACAGCGTGTTCAGGTACGCCTTGCAGCCGCCGTAAAAAGACAGCTGCGGCAGCCCCATGTCGGCCATCGAGCCCACGTTGATGATGAGCGCGGGCGCCGCCGGGTTCCTGAGCCTCGGCAGGAGGACCGCGGACAGCAGCGTCGGAAACAGGGCGTTCAGGTGCACGTTCTCCGTAATCTCCTCGGCCGAGGACTCGTCGAGACGCCGCAGGATGGGAACCATCGGCACGCCGCCGACGTTGTTCACCAACACCCTCAAGTTGAGGCCCTTCAGCGGGGCCAACATGGCGTCCCACGGCCGCGTGCCGGCACAGAGGGCCACCGCATCGCCGACCGCGATCCGGAACTCCCGGCCCGGATGCCGCAGGGCGAGCCCGCGCCGGACGTCCTCCAGCTTCGCGTCGTTGCGGCCGTGGATGACGACGTTGAAGCCGCGGCGGGCAAGTTCGTCGGCAAGACCCTTGCCGATGCCGTCGCTCGCGCCGGTGACGAGGGCCCACGCGGGCTTTCCGTCGACGGCCCTGAGGTAGCGGTGAAGCCCGGATTTGCGGAAGAAGGGGAAGAAGGGCCAGGCCAGGTTGTACGTGACGGCCACGAGGGCGAGGATCCCGACGCAAGGGAGGAAGCCGAAAGAGGCCATGTTATTGAAAGGGGTGCTTTACGGTAAGTCCTGGTAGCAAAAGGGGAATGAGCCTACTATTCCTGCCCTTTCCCCAAACGCTTCCGCCGTGTCCTATTTAAACCTTTGCTGAGATACACGGAATCACGAGCACGAATGGCCAGACTAGACGTCATCTAGTCGATGATGTCTTTGAAACCGGCTCCCGGGGACAGGGATATGGCGAGGAAACGTAAAACATCAACTCTTCATGCTCCCCGCGTGGGCACTCGCCATCCGCACGGGCAGAGACGGCGGCATAACGTCCCGAGATACGGATACGCCCTCCTCCCACTCGCCCCGTGGCCGATCTGTGGAGGGGGGGGGCTCCTCAGTGCCGGTAGGTAACAGTCCCGTGACCGGGGAGGATGCATACGTTGAGCTGAACTCTCCCCGCCTTTTGTTTTGCGCTTATGTGTTTTTATGTATGCTTGACCCCGTACGCGAAGAGGTTGTTGTCGATATCGGACGGAAAACGGCAAGCGGGAAAAGGCCCAGCGTTCTTTTGCATGGGGTAGTATACAATGTCTGTACATACATGTCGCCGGTAAAATAATAGTACAGTTTTTTCTTTCTGCTCCGCTCCCCGCCTGCCGAAATTTGTCTTTGCACGCACCATCTCGCACCCCCCCCTTTTCCTCTGCCTTTCGTCGGCCTCGCAGTTTACCAGAGGAGATTATCTTTGACCACCTTGGTATCCTCCTCGCGGGCCTTGCGGCCGGCACTCTGCACACGCTTTCTCGGGACGGGCACCTTGAAGTACAAACTGGGGGACTCGCCCTCCTTGAGCAGGTGGCTCAGGTAGCCGCGGTGGGCGGGGTCACGGTAGTACTCGATGTCCTCACGGCTCGTGGGGTCGGGCAGGCGGTACTTGAAGGGCTTTGAGCGGACCTCGGCGAGGACGCTGGCGACGTGCTCCTTGCCGACGGGCAGCGGCTTATCCGTGTTCTCGCTCTCGCCGCGCAGGATGCGCTTGATGGACTGCTTAGTGTAGAACCTCGTGAGGATCTTGCCGCCGTTGGCCTCGACGGCATCGATGGCGGAGGCGGAGGCGCGCGAGACCATGATGTCGATGGGCTGGCGCAGGTCCTGCTTGCCGCGGCCGAGGAGCTTGATGCCGTCCTTGACGGTGCCGACGAGGCCCGACTCGATGATCTCCTTGACGGTGATCCGCTTCGTGGGGTCGATGCGGCCGGCGTCGATCCATTGCTGGAGCTTGTCGAGGTTCACCTTGGACATGCGGGGGGCGCGCCTGGTCGGATTAGCGAAAGCCCTCAGTCAGTCTCGAGGTACCTGGCGGCACATGACCGCGGGGGGTTAACACCTACTTGTTGTCGAAACCTTTGGTTCCCCTTTGCACGATCAATGGCGTCTGGCCACCCTGGAACCACGGCTTGACGTGGCCGTGCTGTCCCTGACCCTTGTGACCTCTTCCCGAGGTCTTGCCCTTACCGGACGAAGCACCTCGACCCAGGCGGATGCGCTTGTTGTAGGCGCCCTTGTTGTCGCTCAAGCTCGCGAGGATGGATGCATTGCGGGTGGTGGTGGTGGTGGTGGTGGTACCGATGGACAGGCCGGCGAAGAGGGAAACGAGGCTCGGGGGGTTCGTGGAAGCTCGCAGGGCTCGACTACAGCATGTCGTGAGATGCAATGGGGACAGTAACCGTGGAGGCATTGTGACGGTTGGTGTGTGGTGGTGGCCGTGGTGGTGGTCAACGACAGTGACACGCCCGAAATCACCCAGTTCCAGCTTAGGTCCTCCAAAATTTCCAATGGAAAGAGCTGCAGTCGCGCAGCCGGCACGCGAAGAAACGCCGGGACCGCACAGCCACAGTGCATAGGTGAGTGGCGGTCAAAAGAGATGTGGCTTGTGTATTAGGTAAGCTTTTCCGATTGAGAAGCGAACCTCCATCGGATGGGGTCATGACTTGCGTCCAGGTTGCGCCTAAAGCCCCCCTGGTCGCAGCCCAGCACCCCCAGCTGCGCGTGCTCTCAGCGACAGGGACTGTTTGCTCCGCTGTACGCGTGGTGTCCTGGTCTGAACAGAGCCAGTGTTCACGACTTCACCTTCACTGACGGGAGAACCCAGGCCAAGCAAGGCACAGACAAGTCAGGCACAGACAACTTGGACCCAACGATGGGGATTCGGGCTTTTGGGCTTACATCCATCCGTATTACAGGTTACCTACGGATACAGTATCCGTACAGTACACTGATATCCCTCGTCCCACGGCCCGCCTTGACTCTCGAAGGGTGTCTCAAGCTTCGGCTTCACAGCTTTGCCCTCCTGGCCGGATTGGAGACTAAGTTTCAGGCTTCCCCCCTCCCCAATACCCTGTTCGTAGGGGCCTTTCATACATCGAAGTTTACGTAGCGTACTTCGTACACACACACATAAATATACTACGCAAGCGCGTCATCAATTGAGGTTGCGTCGAATCGTTGTGGCCTCTCGCATCGTCCCATTTGCGCGTGCTTGATCTTCAGTTTGGTGTTGCAACCAAGGCAGCGCAAAGCTCTTTGGGTGCAGTGTACTTACTCACCTACCTACTTAGGGACCTTGCTATAAGCTCGCTGCGCGCGGTCTTCGTCTGCCACCTACCTACTGATTCCGGACCTTGGTCATCACCCTGCTCTTATCTCGTCAGACTCCCAGCCGCCCTCCTCCGACTCGCAATTACGCATCAATTACGAGTCCTCGTTGACTTACGACACCTCGCGTCCTCTCTGTTTCGAACCCCAGGCAGCAGCCGGCCATCCGATTGTCTGCCAATTGGAGGGGAATTCTCACAACCACCCGACGGGTCACATCACATAGCTAGCTACGGACACAGTACCGCCAGCCAGATCCAGTACCACCTTGACGACGCTTGATCTCTGACGCCGCACTCTGTCCTCTGTCTGCCCTCTCCCCCAATTGGCGGCCGATACATAATCGCCATACAATGTCGCTCTTCGGCTCGTCACCGCCGGCGGATTCTCCGTCCAACACCTCTGCTGCACCCTCGCGCTCCCTATTCGACGAAGAGCCCATGTCCAAGTCCGGTTCCAACTCCCTGTTCGCCGACGACGACCTCGCCGTCGCCGACACCTCGCCCTGGGATATGCCTACCCCGAGGAAGAAGCAGTCCCGCGCCGACGTTGTCCGCAACCTGCTGCCCGCCTCCGACGTACCCGACGCCTACATCGAGACCTTTGATACCGTCGTGCGCGAGGATGGCGCAGGAGGGCGCGTCAATGCTGGCGGCGTGGCCAAGCTGTTTGCCGCCGCGCGCCTGCCAGCCGACCAGCAGGCGCAGATCATGTCCATGGTTGTGCCAGCTGCAGGTGGCGACATTGCTCTTGGACGAGGCGAGTTCAATGTCCTTCTGGCCCTAATTGCCCTGGCCCAGCAGGGCGAGACCATCAGTCTCGACTCTGTCGACGAGCAACGCAGAAGTGAGTGCATCTTGTCGTCTTTCCTTCTCCCCTCTCCCACCCCATCATTGCCCATCGTCCGTTCACCTCGCACTTTATGTCATGACCTCGGTACCCTGGCCTAGCCCCCCCGAGCTATCGACTATCGCAGCTCCCTGGACCTTACCTTACCACTTATCAGTGCGCCGCAATCTGTGTGGGGTCCTGTTCCTTGCTAATTGCCAATACGCTAAATCCAGACCTCCCACTCCCAAAGCTTGCCGGCCTGACTGCTGCGCCCGAGATGCCTCCCGTCTCCGAGCTTGCTGCCAAACCTCCTCAAGCTCCTGCAACCCCCGTCCAACAATCCGCATCGCCGCCGCCGCCTCAGCCAAGCACTCTGCGTCGATCCCCGATGGACTTTCCAGAACCCGACGACCCGTGGAACTCCCCCGATGTGCACAAGGGCCACGCGCACGTCATCGCTGAATCCCCTAGCAGGACCAACAGCTCCAGCCCCCAGCGCCCTGCACCGAATGCCAACGGTAACGGCAACGGTAACGGCAATTACAGCTCGTCGCCGAGCACCGCCATTGCCGGTCGAACCATATCTGCCTACGCGGCCAGCTCTCCCTCGGGATCCGCACGTCAGAATGCAAACGGCGGCACGTCACCGGGCGGAGGTTGGGGCGGCTATTTCGATGGCAGCACCACGGGCGGCGGCTTCAACGAACCTGTCCCAAATCAGGTTGCAAGTCCTTTCGGCGGCCAGAGCAGCGCTCGCGACACGACTGGACCCCCCGCCACTGTACCTTCTCTGCGTCCTACCGTGAGCGCCCGATCGGGAGGTCCCGTAGAGGAGAACATCGTCGTCTCTTTGCTGCCCGAGAAGGAGGGTCTGTTTATGTTCCAGCACCACAACTACGAGGTTTCGAGCATCCGGCGGGGCAGCAAAGTCATCCGACGATACAGCGATTTCGTGTGGCTTTTGGACTGCCTGCACAAGCGATATCCTTTCCGTGCGCTGCCCTTGTTGCCGCCCAAGCGTGTCGCTGGTAAGTTTAACGCCTCACACTCGTCGACTTTCCACTGACGTTACAAGTTAATGGCAACCACTTTTCAAACGATGGCGCCTTTATTGAGAAGCGCCGCAGGGGTTTGGCGAGGTTCCTGAACGCGCTCGTTCGTCATCCTATTCTTGGCCAGGAGCAGCTCATCATCATGTTCCTCACTGTGCCAACTGTAAGCCACCACTCCCCAACCTGTCAACCCTCGCTAATTGTTAGTATCAGGAATTGGCCGTGTGGCGCAAGCAGGCCACCATCTCCGTCCAAGATGAGTTCCAAGGGCGTGTTTTGCCGCCAGGGCTGGAGGACTCGTTGCCTCCTACCCTTGAGGCTCTGTTTGACAAGACACGGGCCGGCATTCGACGTTCAGCTGAGCTGTACATCAACATTTGCAACGTCATGGACCGCTTAGTGAAGCGTAGCGAGGGAGTTGCCGCCGATCACGCCCGCATCGCCATGTCTCTCACTTCCCTGACGGAAGCAAGTGCCGACACCTACGCGACCGACACCAACGAAGTACCTCTGCTCAATGATGGCTTGACATCCATGAGCAGACATCTGAGAACGTGCCAGACTCTGTTGGAAGATGAAAGCAAGGCTTGGGACGAGGGAGTGCTGGAGGATCTGAAGCGCCAGCGCGACGCTCTCGTCAGCATCCGCGACTTATTCGATCGGAGGGAACGTCTTGACAAGGACAATATTCCTTATCTCGAGCGGAGGATCCAGACAAACGAGACAAAGCTGGCCAATCTTCGCAACAAACCCGAAGGCCTTGTCAAGCCGGGTGAGGTCGAGAAGGTGGTTGACGCCATCATCAAGGTACGTAAATTTGTCCGTCCCCATGTCTCTGCGAACGACGATACTGACGAACCCTGCAGGATAAAGAGTCCATCGTCGACCAGCACAACCGGTCCATCTTCGTCAAGGAATGCATCCGCGATGAGCTCATCTACTTCCAGCAGACGCAGTTCCACGTCTCGCGCTGGAACCAGGACTGGGCCCAGGAGCGTGTCAAGTACTCCGAGATGTTGGCCGATAACTGGCGTCGTCTTCTCGACGAGCTTGAGGGCATGCCCCTCGGCGACTGATACCTCCTCCCCCTCGCCTATTTCCAAACCTCGACTTTGCATATCAGCGTCTTCTCCATCTCTGGCGTTACGGTCTTTTCTCTACATCCGCCAGACTATTCAACTAACCCGTTGAGCCGGTTGGCGGCAGCCCCAGTCTTGTACGAAATTGTGTCGTCCTTTTCTGAGCGCGATATTTCCCAGACCAGATGTACATCTCAGATCAGGAACCCGATGCCGGATACCCTTTGGTTGCGCAAGTTGCTTTTTAATATATGGTACTTAATTCCCATCCTCGCTGCCTCAGTGTTCAGTTCATATCTTGGCCGTGATTGACCCACCGTTGTCTTCCAAGCTCTTGAGTACTTTGTCGATTTGCTGGGATATGGCGGACTGTCGAGCTGACGTTCAATAATTTGCCACCTTATGCAACTACTTGGCCTAGGGACTTGAATTCATCAGCTTGAAATGTCATGACCTTGGATTTTTTTTTTCAGTCATTCTGCTTATGTCTCACTATCAGCTTAGCAAAAGCTCACTCTTGGACATCCTGTTCCATGCCCCCTTTACATTTCCTTTCTTACCACTGAAGCTTATCCACGCTCACATTCACACCAGTCACAAGGCAAATGCATTCCTCAGCCGCACAATCAGTCTACCGGTTCCCTCATCACCAAGTTGAACTCTCTTCACTCTTCTAGCCCCAGTCTACCACTAAACAGGGCGATGGCGAGGCATTCAATGGGTCTAGTCTATTGGTATCATGACAGCGGGTGAGCCATCATCCAAGGCCTGAGATCGATTAGTCGTCAAGGAGAACCCTTTGGAAGATACAGAAAAAATCATCTGAGTGAAGCTGTTTTGCTACACCCTGTTCTTCTTTTTCCCATGTTCCCCTCCAGAATCCAAAGTCTTCCTTAGTGAGCTTTGGGGGGCATCTCGATACCATCACAAAGCAACAAGAAACACAAACTTCCAAGTGTCACCACTTAGAATGGCTGTAAGTCTTCTTTCATCTTTATTTCTTTCATTGTTCCTGCTGTAAAGATTCCTTTTACCATTTGATCTCTACTACAGGCGAGCTTCAAGACGATTTCATCTCTTCTGCTTTCATTCAATCTATTTACTCTTCCCGCTTTAAAGACGGTTAGTTTCTGACGATCCACAGGACAATAAGACAGAGGAAGAGGAGGGTGAGGCCGGAATCTTTGTCAGCGACGGCGAGGACTCTGCCGCCGACGCAAATACCGCCGAAGAACCCGTCAGCGAGGCCGAGTCATTCACCAGCAGCATCGACGTCAGCGGCCGCGCTCTCAACCTCCAGGGCCGCCGCGGCGACGACAACCCCCACAGCGGCTGCACGACACGCGCCTACCTCCAGGACGGCCAGGACTACACCGGTAACAACGTCCGCCGTTGCAAGGCGGCCCGGCACAACCCGGCCTTCGCCACGTGGTGCTTCTGCAGCCGCCAGAAGAAGTGCAAGCCCGAGATCAACTTCACGGACAAGAACGGCTTCGTCACATGCCGGACCTGCCACGCCTGCCGAGCGCACTCCGAGACCCGCCACATTGCCGACAAGGCCGAGCGCAAGAAGGCGATGGCGGCCAAGATCAAGGAATGGAGAGACAAGGCCAGGGGCAGCGGCCGTTTCTTCTATTGCGGAAAGCCCGTTGACGAGATGCCGCGTCGGGGCCCCGATTCGGACGACGAGGACATCAGCGGCAAGGACGGCTCGTCCGGTGGCGGAATCGGCGGCACCATGATCGCTGGCCACTGAAAGCAAGGCACCTCACGGGCCATCTCTCGCCGGCATCAGCGGGGTTGTGACATCGGCAGCCAACACGAGGTGACGACATGGGATGACATGGGTTAATATGGGATGACACAGAAGAATACGTCGGCAGTCTTGGGATGGAACGTATACAGGACCAAACTTTCACGGAAAAGACGATGTGTGTGCTTGGCCCTTCCACCGGATTACTCTCGCCGTCAGTTAATACATCTATCCTATAAAAGCTTTCCGATCCTCTCATTTTGTGACACATCTTCAATCCAACACAAGCTGCAGACTCAAAAATGAGATTTAGGTGAACTTCAACGCCTGAAAACTCTCGATGGAATGGCTGTCTAGTCTATCCACTTTAGATTTGATACAGGGGATGGCGGAAGAGAGATGTCGTTGAATTACAAGAGGAATTGATCGAGAAAGCCCTGTAACGTGTGAAACTACTGCGGTACAGGCTTATGGCTGTGCTTGTATAATTATCTTAGCAGAAGCGCATCATTCAGCGTCTGCGATATGTGTAATTAATATAACCTTACTACTATGTACTGACCAGACTTCCCCATAAATATATTCTTCACAAATATAAATCCTAACCACAATAACAAAGCTTCACTACACCTTAGCTACCGGCACACACGAAGGTACCCCACTCTCTAAGCAGCCTTGCCAGATCAATAACGTCCTGTCATGTATCTCTTGAGATGAGTGTGAAAGGTGTGATAAGTGGGGCTTGAGGTTGTGAAGCCCAGACGCACTCGAGAGCCTACTTAGGGAACAGATATAAAAACCCAAGAAAGTACGTTTACAACTGTCTGGAGTTGTTCTTCTCTTTCAAGCTAGTCCTGCTTGGTTCCTTACGTCTTGACAAAATGTTGATATTATGACCTCCATAAACCGCCAGCTGAATATTTGCTTCCTTATTCTAGATTACTCATCTAAGCCCTCAATGTGAAGACCTTCGTTACAGCTCTGGTTCTCTTTGGTACTAGGGCCTTCGCCGCGGATATTACCGTTGCATGCGATGGTATTTCGGATGTCGGCACAAAACCTTGTTATACGTTCGGCGGCATTTTACAGTGTTTCTAGCGGCGTAAGTTCTTAATGGGCAGCTTGCTTAGTGTCGGTAATAGATGCTGACAGTTGATACATTATAGTTTTGCTGTATTGATTCAACCAAAGAAGACGCCTATTCGAATGAGTGCATCTCGGTATTAGGGCTTGCGTGTAGGAAGACCGGAGATGGCCGTTCTCCCGGAGTTTAGACAAATTAAATCAAGTAGACAAAGCGGATTCGAGAAGCTTGATAGATTCTGAACACATTTGGTTGAAGTCGGTATGTTGGCATTCAAGTGTGGCAAGGCATGAGCATGGCGGGGGGGGGGTATGCCAATAAGCTTTCAGATGGCATTTAGAAAAACATGGTTGGAACACAAACCCCAAGTAACTCTCGCATGCCTATACCTATACAATCTTTCAATTCCATATCCCAAGCCGAACATCATGAAAGCAAGAGCTTCCTATAAGGCTCCACGAGCAGCATGAGCGCCCTCGGATCTACGGTCTGTGGGCACCGGAATGACCGCCGCGCCGATACGTGGCGCCAAGAACCTGATGGTCTTGTGTCTTCCAACACGCTCCAACGAGCATGTGGCTGTAAGCTGTTTGGCAATCGACACGCCGTGGCTGAAGGGAAAAAACACTTTGTTGGCTGATTTCCCTGTTCTCGGCCTCGTAAGAGATTGGGAGGCTCTTGGCCGGACCTTATCACCATCATCACCCGGCGAGTGTTGTAAACGGCCGGGTTCCACGGCCCGCGATAAGGCTGCGCCGCAAGCTTCACAGCACCGACGCCCGCCTGCTCATGAAGAAGGGGTACGCGCATCCTCTTCGACTCCGAGAAAGCATGTGCTTACGGTGGCCTGGGGAGACAAGTGATGAACCAAAGGGGAGGCATGCTGAGGCGCCTTTCGGAAAATCGCCAATGAGCAGCACTCAGCCAACCTCGTCAACCATCTCTCCTCACCGTCTCTCCTCACCGTCTCCTGCACACCATCTTCGCTTAGCAGCTGCGGCGCGATTTTCGTCGCGGCCTCGTATCTTCCCATCCCGCGTCGCTTCCCGCCAGGTGGTCAACATGTCAAGCGGGCCGTCCCAAAGAGATCCAAAAAGCAACGCTCTTATCTCCAGGTTCGAGATTGTGGTCGGCTCAATAAGGGTAAGGCTGCCGACCAGTGGAAACGACCCCCCGGTTGGTTGCTGGCGTCGCGCATGCCAATAGATAATGCACTGCGATATGGAATGGGCGCCAGCGTATCTCAGGACTGATTAGAGACACAGCACCAGGCCATCGCATATATCAACCACCCAGGGCTGCTAGTCGTCCAGCGTGGGCCACATCTCGTGGCAACCTTTATTTTCGAAACGCTCGCATCACCGACGACGATGGGTCAGCTCGGCAGCTCGGCACGGCCAACGGTGAGACCGTGTTCTAGTGGAAGAGGCGCAGACGAATGCCAGCTGGACAACCCGTGCCGTCTTTACCGACAGAATCTTCCAGGGGCGACAAGTTATAATAACTTATGGCGGGATTTAAAAGGGCGGTCGATGCCCAACATAAACGGGCACTACGCTATTGACTACCAGGCGTACATATCGCAGCACGACACACGGTAGCCATTTAAACACCACTACAAGGAATAACACGACACTGCATTCGATACGGGTCGGCTGTAGGAACAGCAATGAAGAAACAGTAAATAATGGAATTCCTGGACTATGTATCTGGCAACTATTGCCGACGGCCTTCAATGCCCTTCCCCAAGTCGATTCTCGTCCAAACGCAACGAGCCGACCGTTTTATCTACCGAATAATCCATGACACCTCCCGATGAGGACAAAGGAAATGAAATCGAAAAAAAAAGAAGGTGGGGGGGAAGAGGCCCAAAGTATTACATCCGGCGTGCTGCGGGACGGCACGTTATATATATGATTCAGCCTGCCGGTGGCTCCTATAGATACCATCGAACGCAACAAATCCTCTCGGGGCTCGAAGCCAAGGTAATGAGAGTCAACCGATAGAAGGAAAAATGAAAAATCGAGATAACACGACACTAGAAAAGGACGGCTAGCAGAAGTTTCAGTTGCACCACATCTCGACCCGAGTCGTTTCGAGCTGGCTCAGGACATCAAAGTCGAGCCCCGTTTGCCGGAAGGCGACGATGATCATGTCGAAGCGCTGCTCGAGCGACTTGGCGTTCCAGTCTTCCACGTCCAGACGGTCAATCTGCGGCACCGCCTCCTGCTTGACGAGGGGATCCGCCCAGCACACATCGACCTTTTCAGTCAGCACAAGGCTCTTTGCGAGCTCGAGGCCGGGGGAGTTGGCCAGGTGAGACTGGCCCTTCTTGAAGCCCATGCCGACGACAAGGACGCTGGGGCGCAGTTTCTCGGCACACAGCGACTCGACCGCGCGCCGAGCGATGGCCGCTGGACGGGCGCGCATCTTCTCTGTTGCGTGTTGCAGGAGAGGGAACTGGCTGTTGGAGAGAAGGTAGTATGGGTTGACCGGGATACAGTGACCACCGACACCGAGACTGGGCGTGAAGGGCATGTACCCAAAAGGCTTAGTCGCAGCCGCACCAGACACCTCGTAGGGGTCGACACCATGGCCCAAGCACGCGTCGGCCATCTCGTTCGCGAAAGCAATGCACATCATGCGCTGGCAGTTCTCGTACAGCTTGGTCATCTCGGCGACCTCGGGCCGCGAGACGGGAACAACGCGGTCGAAAACCTGCGAGTAGAGGCGGACAATTGCGTTCAACGAGCCAGGCACCACATCGTCTAAGCCGGATACGATCTTGGGGATGGCAAAGGCAGGGGGCTCGACGCGGCCTGGGTCGACACGCTCGGGAGACATGCCGGCGAAGAAGTGACGCTCCTTGGCGAGGGGGCCCAGCAGCTCTCTGGTCATACCGACCGCGACAGAGGATTCGACGACAACCACAGAGCCGGGACGGGCGTATGTGGCAACGTTCTTGAGGGCGGATCTCAGGAAGGACGAGTCGATGCTCTGGTCGGGGCGCAAGAGCGTAGGGACGGAGATGAGGAAGTGGGTAGCCGCCGCCATGTCGCTGGGCTTGCAGGTGAACTTGGCCCTGCTGTCCGGGCCGAACTCTTTCTCGAGCCCCTGGACGCGCGACTCGGAGACGTCGAAACCGAGGACGTTGAACTTGCGAGCAAAGTTGCCCACGAGGTGCTCTCCGACATATCCGACACCAATCACGGCCACCAGCGGCTCCGCCTCGAGGTCAATGGAGCTGGCAAGGGTCGCGAGCTCCTCGTCTGACTCGCACGCCTCGGTGGGAGGAGTTATGGGGTAGTAGCCATCTTGGGAGAAGTCCCAAGTCCCCGACTTGCCTTCCGGCGATTCGAAGGGGTAGGCGTTGGGGTATGTCGGAGACTGCTCCGGGGTATCGGGAGTGAGCAGCTGGGTATTCATTTCGATGATGATTAAGCGAAGGTATAAACGAACGATTGGGTGTTTGCGGAGGAGGGATATGTGTTGGAGATGAGCTGCCTATGGAGGACGAAGGAGGATACCCTCTTGATATCTTCTTGTCGAAACGGTCAACTACACTGCCAAGTGGCTAAGCTCCTGGGGACAAGACGTGAAGAAGGGAGAGCGGTGTGCACGAGGAGAAGTGGAAGAGACGCCGAGTTGGAAAGGACGGAGACGGGAGTTAAAAAGACTTGCCAACTGAGGTACCAACATGATGAACAGGCGCAAGGAGTAAGAAGGAGGAGACAGCCCACTCCTGGTGGCCATGCCACTGGCGTCGCCTACTCGAGCTTGTCCAGGGCCGAATCGTTGCGGCAGCCTCTCTCTCTCTCTCACCCTATGGACCATGGGCAGCACTCGCGGCAAGCAAAGATTGAGACATGGCTACGAAGCCGAGCTGGGTTTGCCGCCGGGCCTAATCGGGATCCACGTTTGCAGCACGGCGTGAACGCCATGGTGGTGGTGGTGAGGTGAGGCGACCCCCAAGAGATAGCCGGCGGCACGCGGCTGGGGTAGTGACAGGGCCGTGAGCAGATCGAAAAAAAAACTTCGCCGGGAAAACGAAGACGAGATGGTAGTTTCAGGTCCAGGCTGGCACCTGCGCAGAGACAAGACTCGGTAAAGGGGGGCAAAAGTCAAACAAGCAGCCATCAGCAATAGTCCGTCTAAAAGGAGCTCGTCCATGGCAAGCGTCCTGAAGGTGGCTGGTTCCACCCCCAAAGCGCAACCTACAAGCAAACCACAGGCGTGCTTCGGAACAGACGACTCTGGACTTCACGGGAGAGAGGGAAGCAATAGCGCGATATGGCATCAGCACAACGACAATGGCGGCATTCTGCCCCGGTCAAGCTGGTCGGGACTGACGACATACCATAGGACCTCTCCGAAAGAAGACCATCATGTCACTCAGCAGCAACATCACTCGGCCATGGACTCGCCAAGCTGGCAAGCCCGGATGCATGAAGCAGGCAGAAACACTCATGTTCCCTGTCAGTTCGTTGCACTCTCGCCGAGCTGCCTTCCGAGAATGCTTGAGGTCGTGCAGAGCGCGCCGTACCTCCCCCCCCTTACTGTCAAAAAAAGGTGCTGCCGAGGGCTTTGAGAAAAGCCAGAGAAAGCCGCGGCCTGTACGGCTGGGCTCTGAAGGGAGGGAGGCATGCTTCCTTGGGACCGGACGACACGGAGTTGGATATCACAGCCCGCTGCATGGTCATACTTGGGGGTGTGTGAGATCGACAAGGTCCGGAGAGAAGAGCACCTGGTCAATCACGGGTCTTAGGCCCGACGATCTCGTCTGGCCCCGCCTTTCTTTTACGGCGAAAGAGATTTTCATCTTCCTGGAGAGGTCTTGGAGGTCTTGGAAGTTTTCTCCGATGGGAAGCTTGCGAGGATGGGACCCCTCCCTCAGAGCGAGCGGAAGACGCGGGGGAAAGGTGAGATGGCTGGTGGCTGAACGGAGGCTGACCAGGAGGAAGAAAGCAAGCCGTACAGCGGGTTGAGCTCGCTTGCCTGGGTTGCGTTACGTTGCGTTGCATTGCGCTGCAGAGCACACGGCGAAGTCGTTGGGCATTGCATGGGCATCGAGCCCGTATTCCGTCAAGTGCGCACGTATCTTTTCGAGATGTCGACGGGAAGCTATTGTCTTGGCAGCCCGAGCTCTGTCGGGATCGAAATGAGACGACGTTGAGTGGGTTGATGCGCAACAGGAAGAAGAAAGGACGTTGTGTGTTGCGTATCCGTAAGTACGGGGATGATTGGCGGGAGAAACGGGGCTGGCGGCGTTCGGTCAGCTTTCCACGGGTCGTCAGCTACGTACCCGTCCCTTGGTATGCATATGTCATGCATTATGACCGCCCCCCGCTGAATGCAAGTCTCAGTCGAAACTGTTTATTGCATTATCCTTGTTGCAGGGAGACTTATTGCATATGGCTGGGGGTGGGGGTGGTTGCTTCCGCCCCGCCCCTTCCTCCTGAAGGTAAGGTAGGTACAGGTACGTACTCGTAGTGTTTCTCCTTGCTCACCTTCCCACACCCCTCCATCACTTCACGTCACTTCCAGCCTCGTCCCCCCATCTGGTCAGTTTCTTAGTTTCCACACACCCCCTCCTTCGTCTCTTCCCTTGTTCATCTCAACGTACCTACCAGGTGGGCCTACGAAGACGACGTGGAGGGGTGCGACCTCGTCGATGGCATTCCGGTCCGCTCTCCAAGATCCCGTCAGCCACTTCCCTGCCCGACTCAAGTCCCGCGCTTCACCAAACGCCCCTTTCACTGATCCACGACGCGTACACGTGGTGTGAGAGCCACGCCAATGGACCGGTTGTTCCTCCTCGACGCCTTTTCCTGCCCTTTTTGTCCGCTTCAAAGCTCGTCATCGTCTGCTCGTGACTGGCGTAGCGCCACAGGGGAAAGACACTGTTATGCGTACGCGGCCTTCCTTCGAGCAACAATTTCGTCCAGGTAGCTATCGCATGATGCTTCGCCCAAACAAGCAACAACTTCGGCCCCTGATAGGGCTAATTGGTGGGATCGGACAGCCGCCTCGACAGGAATAACCTCACTACTTGTTCAGCTGACTCCAAGTGTGCCGACTTTTCTCGAAAAAGA
Organism: Colletotrichum caudatum; assembly: GCA_030867225.1. Classification (NCBI taxonomy): domain Eukaryota; kingdom Fungi; phylum Ascomycota; class Sordariomycetes; order Glomerellales; family Glomerellaceae; genus Colletotrichum; species Colletotrichum caudatum. Next base: position 122,585 of record MU846039.1, read on the forward strand.
ATCAAGAACCGAGAAACCCAAAATCCCTTACGCGAAAGTTGCTATAGTCCGGCAACTACGACGACACTGCTTTCCGCCCTCGCCATTGCAACGCTTGCCGAACTGTCTCGGACGCCAAAAACCCGAAGGAACGTCCATGGATGTCTGCGCACCGCCAGTGCACGCGTGAGAGCCTAGCTGTCTACGGCCTGAAGACTCTATAGCTGCTCCGAAGATGGGGTTCGCTGTCATCTTCGCCGCGTGGGCGCTTGACATTGGCTTGATTGGTGTAACTGTGCGCCTCGGTTGCTAGCTGACGAACCAAAATATGGGATGCTAAGGCCTCTCTGCACTTGTGCCATCTGCACGCCAAATGCGAGATGCATTGCAAATTTAGAACACTGCAGAGACACCGCTAGGTGTCCAAGATGGGTATTGGGGCCGCAGCCTTGCCAACTTGTTGCCGAGTTAGGCCAAAGATGCAAAGAAGACGAGGTGCATCTCAGCTTTTGTATGGGGCTGGGGTTGCCATTGGCTCTAGACATCATCGCACCGCTTCCGTGTGGTGGTGACCTGTGCTTCCTTGGTCTCTCGTTATACGAGGACCAAGATGGAAACCTGGTTGGCTGCAGCTCCTACTCGACCTTTGCCACTTGAATAGCCGGTTCAGTTCACAAAGACATCAATGTTCCGACACGCTTATGCCGACCAGCGTTTTTGATCCTTCCAGAACAGAGAAAAGGTCCAAGTCGGAGTCTCCTCCATCCGTCAGAAAGGTTGGTGTGAGGAGAGAAGGATGCTGACGGCACTAGAAAGACTGGACTATTGTCATGTTTTGTTTCTTGGACCGAGCGCCAAAGGATTCCTGACGTGTCTAAAGGAGGCAACAAAAATCGAAATCAAGCTTGCCTCCAAGCACGAGGTAAAAGTCAGCCAAGTCGAACGGGTCTCGGTTCTAAACACCGGGCTGAGGAGTGTTTTAGCCGGGAGCCGGTGACTTCGCTGTGGCCCCTTCTGCTAGGCTACCAGTTACTCGGAGAGTTAGCAAAAGACCAAGGGATGGGATTGTCGATCGCTGGTCTGTCTATGGAGAAACGCAACCGCCCTTCATTCATGTGAGTTTGCCAGGCGTTTTCATTCATGTCAATCAGCATCATTGTCTTTTCAATTGGCTCTGCTTTCCAAGGATCAAGTACGACAAATCGCAGGACAGCATCTCCAGTACTCATCCTCCCGGGTTCAAAGAGATATACGGACCCCGAACCCAGATACTTGTGCAGAATCCCTCCCTAGTGCCGCCAGACTTGGTGCGGGGCAGAGGAGCAAAAGTACAGCAAAGAAACTTTGTACTTCTGAGAAGACAATGAGGACGACCAGCACGCACGCCCCTGCTCCCCCCCCTCCCGCTTGGCCTGTCCTTGGAATCCTCGGGTAACTGCTAATGGCATAAAAGAAATTGACAAGGATTGTCTGCCCAGAACCAGGGCCCCTGGTCAACTGTTGCCAGCCACACCCTAGCTGCTGGCGTCTGATCTTCCGCTAGGTCTTCCCTTGTCTTCCCAAGGCACATCATAAGTCAATTTGATCTGGATGGCTGGAGCTCCCATGCAGCATTGGCCAGCTTCTGCATCTCCTGCAAGGGCTCAATGTATCCGGTCTCACTCAGCAGATGCCGTGTTGACAGATGGGAAGTTTTCTTTGCTTCTCGCCGTCAGCCTGCCAGCGCACACCTTACGAGGTGCTGGAGGACTTGTACCCCAAGTAATATTGGTCGATCCCAGCCTTTAGTTGGGTGAGCCGGGTCCGTCATCGGGAAATGGCCCTCAGACAGGTTACCTTGCGCAAGTTGTCAGAAACTCTCGTGCCTATCCCGGCTGCCTGCTGAACGCCTCATCCGTTGCTTTTCCATTGTTTGTCGGCGTGCGAAAGTCCCACTGCTGGCTCCGAAGACATGGATGGATGGATGCAACGCTGTGGTCGAAAGGTGCCATGCTATACACCTGGGTCTTGGTTCGCCGCGCAACGGGGAGCTGTCTCGTATTGAGTCTTCCATGGCTTGACCCAGCCATTTGGACTTCCACGAGTGCAAATGTAAGCACCTTGTCGGCGCCATTGTCCTGGCTGCCAAGTCGGGATGGCAACGACTTTCTCCTTCGCTTTCTCCAAGATATCAACCCAAGGGGGGCCAAGTCAACCGGCAACCTTGGCAGTAGGAGATGAGACAAGCACCGTTAGTCTATGACCAGGAAGACTGATTGCTTTCCAACATCTCTTGTAAATACTGCTCATCGCCATCCCTGGAAAACTTTGCAATTTATCCCTCATCTCTGCCCGCAGCGTCGATCCGCCCTAATCACACCCTCGCTGCATCATATATTGCCTCAAGGTCTCAAAAACATGCATGGGTTACTGCCATTTATCCTGTCGGGAGCGGCCATAGCCGCCACTATTCACAGTCCCCTCGTCAAGCGAGCCGAGTGCGGGACCGGAATCGGTTCCTGCGCTCCGGGACAGTGTTGTTCAGAGGCCGGCTGGTGTGGAACGACGGCAGATTACTGCGGCGGATCACAATGCCAGCTTGAGTTCAGCGACTCTTGCGACACCTTGTAAGTTGAATTGAGACTATTTTCGATCGCCATGGAGCTAGGTAGATGTCCACATTGCCGGTTTGCTAACAGAGCCTCACCAGCTTTCCGCCACCGGGCGCTAGTACGGAAAGTATCGCTCGGCCCCTCGTGGGTTCCGTACCTTATGGTGTGTTCATCTTTTCATCATGCATGTGTGCAACACAACCTAACGTGCATCTCTTTCAGGCTCAATAATCACCACCTGCGCCGTACCCGGCACCCTGGCATTGACGTTTGACGACGGCCCGTACATCTACACATCGCAGTTGCTCGACGTACTCGAGGCCCAGAATGTCACGGCCACCTTCTTCGTCGCCGGGAACAACATAGGCAAGCTGCGGATGGACAATCCGGACACGGCTTGGCCTGCCGTCATGCGCCGGATGCACGCTGCCGGCCACCACATTGCGAGCCATACCTGGACCCATCGGAACTTGAATTTGGTCAACAGCACGATCCAGAGGACCGAGATCATCTACAACGAAATGGCGTTCCGGAACCTCTTTGGCTGGATCCCCACCTACATGCGTCCGCCTTACCTCGAATGCGACGCCGGCTCTGGCTGCCAGAACCTGCTCAGGACGCTCGGCTACCACATCATCAATGTCAACATTGACACCAAGGACTACATGTATGATTCTTCCGAGACGATCCAGACCGCCAAAGACCGCTTCTCTGGCGGCGTCTCGACAAATGCGGCTGCCAATAGCTACATCGAGCTGTCCCACGACGTCCACTATCAGACCGTGTATAACCTGACGCAGTTCATGATTGACGCGGCAAAGGCACGCGGATACCGCCTTGTAACTGTTGGCGAGTGCCTCAATGATCCCAAGGAGAACTGGTATCGGCCTGCCGGTGGCGCCATTAGCTCGAGCATCGCGCCCCAGTCCACGGGGACGAGCACAACAACCTCGGTCCCCACGCGTAGCACGGCCTTGACGAGCCAGACTCCTACATCCACGCCCAAGGTCTCGCCGGACCAGACCTGCGGTGGAACCGCTGGCTACACGTGTCTTGACTCTGCGTTTGGCAACTGCTGCTCACCGTATGGGTTCTGGTAAGCCTCCCGAACGCGCCGCCGTGACACCACGAATAGAACGGCTGACGATTTCTCCTTACCACAGCGGCTCAAGCCCGACGTACTGTGGAACGGGCTGCCAGCCAGGGTTTGGTTCTTGTGCGCCGGAACCTTCAGGCGTGAGTGATACTACCAACGGGCTTTGCGGTAGCCAGTACAAGGCAACGTGTAAGAATTATGGCGACAAGAAGTGCTGCTCGCAATACGGATACTGGTACGTTGCTGCGCGCTTTTCGCTTCCCTGTAAGCGGTGTCTGCCTCTGGACACGGGCACCGTTCACCGTCTGCGTGCAGGCAGTTACCTATTGTGCTGTTTAGCGGTTCGAATTAACTGACAAATAATAACCTCAGTGGAAGCTCTGTGACCCACTGCGGGATAGGATGCCAGTCGCTTTTCGGGATCTGCGATTGACCGCCAACATGCATTTGATATGCCGGGTCGATCTGCGGATATTACCGCTTCCGTCAAAGCTTGCGAACGACGACGATATTCGCACTATTCAACTCTGATCGGAAAACCCTTTCTCAAGCCCCGGGAAGCATGTGGTTTCTTGACCGGATCCACTCCTCCGCAGTACAGGTTGCAATACACAGATAATTTGCAGCATTTGGCAACGAATATGAGTGACAAGGGTCGTAGGCCTTGCCAGTCTTGGTTTTTATTCATTTTTATCTTCGGGCAGACGGGCAGGCGGGGTCATGAGGCGGATGGGCTCTAATCTAATCCATCGACAATGCCAAGGCTGCCGGCGGCGACGCACTGCTACGACATGTCTTGACGATCATGTTTGGTTGTACGGCTGATAAGCTCGATTGAAGTTGGGGGGGGGCATCGCATCGCGGCAGAAGTTTCGGCAGAAACGACAAACCATTGGGATACATTGCGGATCAAAGGGCAAAAGGCACGGGGCGAGGAGCAAATCAGTGAATAAAGATACCTAATCGAGTATTGAGTGCAACGCGTCTCAGCCCGTATGCCGCCGTTTTGCGACACGTCATCGGCAGGTCTCGTGCTTGTCTGAACCTCGTCTGTTTGTTTCACCGGACGGACCATGCCTTGGCCTTGGGTGGGTGGTTATTTCAACGACAAGAGCTGTGGTTCGTTTGACAAGTTTTGAAATACGAGAGGGTCAGGCAAAAGCTAGCCATGTGTGCATAGCATGCCTACCTTGGTAGGTAGGTAGGTAGGTCTGTAGTAGCGGTGTCAACGAAACGTAACTACTCGTGGCGGTCCGTGGGTATGTGCTGTAAAGCTTGGCGCGCTTACTTGCTGTCGAAGTCATGACTCGAAAGAGAGACGAAGTCTGGAGTGAGATGACGGCCTCCCTCTAGTGATTCAACTAAACGTAACTTGGGTAGGTTAAAAAGCCACAGTGGGCGCGGTTTTGGACGCCAAACCGTCTGTCATTCACACTCTCCCGTTGAAGCTGACAAAGTCAGGCCATGACGGACTCCGGTACGCGAGGTCGGGAATAGGCTAAGTCCAATGGAGACTGGACGACTGGCACCGGTTCAGGGGGAGCAAAAAAAAAAAAAAAAACTTGCAGGGCGGAGAAGGGTACGCCACACCGTAGCATTTCGCGGGGGAGGCTCGATGCTGCGATGGCCCATACCTAGTGGCTCTTCTTTGCTCTGCTCTGCCCGCAGCAGTTGCAGTTGCAGGTGCAGGTGCAGGTGGCCGCCGCAAATGGTCATTCATGTTTAGGCAGGTAGGCAAGGCAAGGCAGGCATCGATCCATTGATTGGTGAACTGCCTCGTGGGTATGAATTGATGCATACACGAAAGCCGCCTGTACCATTCATGACGCCTCGACGAGCCATCGCAAGGTAAGCTCACGGAGGGCCTCGAGGTCGGAACGGGTGTGTTGCATCCAACATGAGTTCCCTGCCTACCGTCTGGCCTGGTCTGGCCTGGTCTGGTCTGGTCTGCCGGGCCTCGGACCTAATGCCTCCATCTCCTAGCGCCATTTCTTACCCTCCACTACCTACCTACACCAGGTACCAAGCACTATACATTCGTTACCTCGACTTTGACTCTTCCACGACTAAAAAAAAACTCGGCGACTCCTGTTCGACTTTGAGAGCGCCCCCCTCCCACCCTTCTCGAAAGTTGCCAAGAGCGCTTCGCCTTGGAACCAGACCCTGGCTAACGCAGGAACTGGGATTCCGCGTGTCTAGCGTCACGCTAATCTGTCTTTGGTGTTCTTAAACTTCAAATACCTACCGACAGGGATGTGTATGAGTGGATCCTCTTCCGCTGCCGGCTGACCCCACCGACCCCGGATCCATGAGCCACCTATCCACCTTGGACTATCGGGGCATACTGGTATATGCATATCATATACCCGATAAAAGGGAGGTGGAGGGGGCTTGAGGGGGCGTGTGCCTCCTCTCCCAGTTCCCCGTTCCCGTTTTCCCAGCCAAGTTAGTGTCTCTCCTTCACATACATTCATTACCTAACAGCGCCGACGACGATACATACCCCTCCCCATTCTCTTCTCCCCAATCACCACACCACACCCGCGCACCAATCGCATCATATCCTCACCGTACCTACCTACCCACCTAGCGACATGCAAGCCGTTTCCAAACTTCTCGACGCCCCTCCATCTCCCGTGTGTCCTCCGCTCTCTCTCTTTCACGAATTCGCCTCATCCGCCATACATACGTACAGTCACACTTTTGGGCGGGAGGGAGAGAGCTGAGTCTTGGGACCGGGAGAGGCGCGTAGGAATCGACTTCAACCTTGGCCTCGACGCTTGACGTGGCCATCGATGGTGTGATGATGCATCAACGCCACGCCTTTCTTCTTCTACGTGTGCTTGTTGACTGCCTGGCCTGACCTGACCTGGCCACTCCCATAGGTACCCACGCAATTACCACGCGGAATCTCATCTGGGTCTACCGCCAAACATCCGCCCAGCCGGATGCCAGCAGAAGTCTCGAGACCGGGATACCTGGATCTATTAGCCAGGGTTTCCTGATAAAGCGGAAAAGAAAGCCTTGGAATTTCTCGTTACCCAAAGCAGACAAGTCGGGACTCAAATGGAGAAAAGAACGCAAAGAAGGGTCTTCCTGGCCTTGTTTGATCGACCTCGAATTTCGTTTCCTGCCCTGGGGCCGGTCGGGCCGTGCGACTCTCGGACGAACCGTTCATGGAGCAGATATTGCAGCTGAGAATAGGCAAGCGTTCGTGGCCCAGCCCAGCCCAGCCCAACTCAGTCAACGCCATCCCTTCCATCACACACCATCCTTCCGCTCGTCCAAAGTTCCATACATCCAGGCCACAGCGGTGCGGCATTAGCTCGACCAGACGGACGCTGGGCTGGCTGCCCTGCGTATGACTTCTTAGATGCTATCCGTCACCGTCCGCGAATTGGAGAACAAACACCAGTCGCTTACACGTAAACAACGCCCGTGTGTGCCTGACGACGCCGACGTTCCCTCGACCCTACTGAGCTCACCGGGTATTCAGATTTCAAGCTTACTCGCGTGTGGAGCCATCCGTCCCCCTGTGCGTGAGCATGCACTGTACAACCTCTCGCTGGCTCGTGTAGCTAGCGAATCCATAGACACGGGCTTGGCACGACAGGGTTGGCCCGGCCTGATTCGATTTACAACTCACTGCTGCAGCAAGCACAACATGTTGATCTGCTCTTCTCGCCTCTCGGATCCTTCCATACAGCTTGTTTCTGCAGACACTGCACACAGAGCAAAGAGGTCGGTCGGGGTGTCAGCCGTCCGTTTGTCCGTCTGTCTACCTCGAGACATCAGCCCTAGCAACGCGACGCACAAAGTCCAGCCCAGCTCGATCAAACGCCCTCCATCTGCGGCTCTTCTTTCCTAGCCCCTCCTTCCACCTCTCCGCTTACATCCATGGACGGGGGTTCATCGAAGCGGGGATCAGCCGCGAACACTACCGAAAAAAGGTTGGTTTTGATTCATTTGTGTGGCCCCCCCTCCCCGCTGTTGATCCAGGCCCGGAATCAACCATCTCTCGTACCTAGTACGGTTACTGTATACGTAGCTGCGGCGATTCGACGTGCGTTCCCAAGCAGCGGTGTCCTGAAGTTGAAACTGACGTGTATATTGGACAGGGGTCGCCGGAGCATCACGGCGCTAAATCAAGGGCTGGATTGTGACTATCGAAACCCAATACCGCTGAACCAAGTCGACGCCGTTCCGCTTGTCTAGCTTAGCGAGCGGCTCTCGCCTTGCGTGGGCCATCGGCCATGCATTTCTCGCTGCGCCATATCCGGACGCCATCTTTCGTCTGTGTGCATGCTTCTTTTCTTTCCGTTCCCGAATGTGTTGCTATTTTCTTCTGCTTCTACGCCTCGTTGTCTTCGTTTGGAGCCCGTCACATGGGACGAACCTCATTCTGGATAACATGATTAATGATTGGTACGTTGCTGATCGAGCCGACTGGACCGAAGCCTGGGTTTGCCTCTAGCCATCATGGTGCCCTCGCACTCGATCGAATCCCCTGGACAGCAACACACAGACAGTGAGGGTTGAATGGCCATATGCCGAGAGGCCTGCATCAAACCTTGGGGGGGGGGGGGGGTGAACGGCCATCAGCCAGACATACCGTGGTCCGTCCACCACCCATTCACCTGCAGCCGCCGCCGTCGTGTGTTGCTGAAGCCCTCTCGCCCCCCCCTCAGACATGGGCTTTGCTGTCTCATCTCCACCCGCCAACCACACATAGGTTTGGCGACAACGGGAATGACTGGCCAAGCTTCCGTTGATCCTTTTTTTTAAACCCTCCTAAAAGGGTACCCGAGGGCGTTCTAATGTACCTCGTGGCCGTTTGAGTGGGCAAGAGCAGACTTCGACCTCGCCTCTCCCGCATATCGATGCTTGCCCTGGCTGACGCCAGATGCCATGTCGTTTTCGCCATGCCAGGCGTGCGTCTGTCGTCGTTCGCCCAGTCCAAAACTGTACGTAGGCAACAGTCGGTGCTTTGCGAGACATCAACTCACGTCGTTCCTTTCGGAAAGCAAGTCCAATATGTTGAAAGCGGCGGACCCTGGCGGTCCATGCTCACCCCCGGCCGAGCTGCCGCCGGCCTACTCTGCCCTCCTAAGCTCGAGGAGAGCTTTGATTCCAACCCAGACAGCCGGCGCCTCGTGAGGCTAGCTCGGAATTCGTGCCCAGGTCCGCCGTGCTGATGCAACCCTCTATTATCCCAGGCCGACCCTCTTTTTCTTCTGTTATCCCTTCCCGCAGGAATAAAGATACATCCTCTACTCCTCCCCTCTTCACTCTCTCCTTCCTCGACAGGAACTTCTCTTCGTTGCCTCCGGCAGTCATCACATTCGTTTTGTTGTTGGCCCGACTCTCAGGATCTTGATTAGATCCCTGACATCCCCCACCCCCCTTCTCTACCACCGTCTCTCGCTCTTCGTTGCGTCTGCTCGATACTCGTCTGACATCGTTGTCGAGGTCTTCCGGTTGTAATATCTCACCTCTCGCTCCCACCCGTACACTTGAACCATCGTTATGCGTCGCCAAAACCCACCTCCCCCTATCCTTCCCACAGCGGAGAGCAGCCGTCCTCCAATGCCTCCCATCTCCGGGGTGTCCACCCCGGCTCGCAGCCACCGTAGCCTGTCTATTCCGCGGCCCTTTGGTTCTCGAATCCAGTCGCAGGGCTCGGTAAGTCGGGGCATTCTCTCCCCAGTGTCATCAACCTGCTAACTTTGTAGTCTGTTGTTGGCTTCAACACCGAGGATTTGCCCTTGGGCGCCCGCACACCGCACTCCGGCCATCAGTCCTGGCAATCTCGTGGCGGCGAGTCAGCTGCCTCCTTCGTGTCGTCTGTTACGCAAGAGGAGGCAAAGCTGAGATGGGACTCTGACTTGGAACTGAAGACTGTCTCCAAGTCTCTCTTGAAGTTCCAGAAGTGGTGTCTGCTCATCGGCCTGCTCTGCATCAACGCCGCCCTCATCTACGTGTCGTTCACGTACCACGTCGCCCACTACTTCTTCATGGTTCTTCTCAGCTCCAACACCGTTCTCCAGTTCATCATGATTATCTTCATCCTCGGCCACTTCATCTTCAAGACCATCTTCTTCTGCTTCCGCCGCAAGGAGAAGGTGCCGGAAACCCCTGAGAGGATGGTCATGTTGCTTCCCTGCTACAACGAGACATTCCAGGAGCTCACGCGGTCTCTGGACTCCCTCGTCGCGCAGAAGAACATTGACGAACACCCGCGCATGATCTTCATCGTCGTCGACGGCAACGTCAAGGGCGCCGGCATGGAGAAGACTACCCAGGACTACCTTCTCCAGGACATCCTCGAGCCCGGCCCCACGCGCTTCTTCGAGAACGGCTACCGCGCTCGCGACGGCCTGTTCATGCCGACCAAGATCCAGACCGGCTACTACAAGGGCATTCCCTACGTCTTCGTCGGCAAGCGTTACAACCAGGGCAAGCGCGACAGTCTTTGCTTCGCTCGTTCGTTCCTGTACCACTTCAAGAAGCGCTCCACCAACATCATGACCATGTTCAGCAACGAGCTGTTCGAGCACCTCGGGAACGCCTTCGTCTCGCAGGGCCTCGAGAACGCCGAGTACCTGGTCGGCATGGACGCCGATACCGTCTTCGACGAGTACTGCATCTGGGAGATGTTGAGGGAGATCCGTAAGAACCCCAAGCTCGTCGGTGTATGCGGCCACGTCTGTGTCGACTACGACGGCAGGAACTGGGGCCTCTGGTCGCTGTACCAGTCAGTCGAGTACTCCCAGACGCAGGGCCTCCGCCGCATGTTCCAGTCCCGCATCACTGGCAAGGTCAACTGCCTCCCTGGATGTTGTCAGTTGATCAAGATTGACGAGGCCACCTTCGGTGACGAGGTCCTCCGCAACCGTTTCGGATACTGCCCCAAGCCCAACGACCTCATGACGCAGCACATCATGGGCAACTACTCGGAGGACTCGATCCACGCCAGCATCATCTTCTCGCTCTTCCCCAAACGCCAGACCGCGCAGGCCCTTCGCGCCAAAGCCTTCACCATCGTGCCGCAGGACTGGAAGGTCTTCCTGTCGCAGCGCAAGCGCTGGGCTCTCGGTTCCATTTCCAACGAGTTCGTCATGATCTTCCGCCCCGGCATCATCCCCATCGAGCGTCTCCAATCCATCATCGCCGTCATGACCTGGTTCATCACCCCCTTCATCATGGCCGCCGTCATCGCTCTGATCATCATCCTCGTCCGACGCGGTGGCGAGCTGGTCAAAGACCCGGTATTCATGTCGTTGTTCGCCCTCTTGTTGTTCCGCTATGTAAGTGCTTTCTCCCTTGTGTCACCTCCATCTTTCCGCCCTGGCTGAGGGGCTCACCTCACGTCAACCGAGACAACGATTGCTGACTGAGACGTGTCGCAGATCTACACTTTCTGCATCGGTATCTGGCTGCCGAGAAACATGCTCGAGCGCATGCAGTACTTTGTCGGCTACTTCTTCCACCTGGCCACTTCGCCGTTCCTTAACATGATCATCCTCGGCTACTCGCTCGTGTACTCCGACGACTTTAAGTGGGGCAAGACCCGCGAGGTCATCAAGGGGGGAGACGACGACGAGAAAATGGACGCCGAGGGCGGACGCGGCACTTTGTAAGAGCCGTGTCCTGTGGACGCGCGGGGTCGCCGCCGCCGAATCTCACGTCAAGATACGATGTCGCCGTCCTCACTGCCGTCGATTTCATCGTTTCTCGCTTATTTTTTTTCAATTTCTTTTCTTTTTCAATCATCGACATGGCGTTTTCACCTGTTTAAGGCTTGGGAGAAAAGTTGGGATCACTAGCCTTGTCAACCAGACGAATTTGGTGAGGTGACAGGAGCTTGCGGGTTCCCTGAACGAGGCGGGCCGGAAAACCGAAAAAAGGAGAGAGGGTTGGTTGGGATTGGTCCATTCACTTTGGCACACATCACACTCAACACACAGCACGCAGCCACCGAGCGCCATCATTACACATATTGAGAGAGCTGGAGAGTCTGTACATACCGGGGACAACTTGTACAGACGGCAATTGGGGTTAGCGGACGGTAACAGCGGCCGGGCTCTGGCTCGGACGTTGGTTGACATTTCCGATTCTCCTACGCTTTCGATTCTTCATGTTTTAGTTGCATCTCCCGACGTGTTGGAAACACATGTGGCTGTTTTTATTGTATTCATTTCATTTTTTTCTTTCTCAATTTAATGTAATGTTTAGGTCTGGTGGGCTCCATGAAATGAATTATGAAGCTGATATACTATATATATCTTAAGAAGCATATACAATAGACCTTTCCCTAATAGTACGCCGTTCAATCAAGGCAACCCCGCGCAAACGCCGGCATGAACTCCATCGTCGATCCATCAATATCAACAGACATCTCGAGAAAACCACATCAGTAGTTTGCTCTTTTACCTGTCACCGGCCGCTCGTGGCGGACACTGACTAGACAGAAGGCTTTGGCGTACGGGGCCGTATTGTATTGTATTAGTGAGTGCCACGCATCAAAGACGGCTGACGCGCGACGTGTGGCTGCCACACCTCCAGCCCAAGAGCAACGGACGGACGGACGGCGAAACACGGAAGGCTGTGCGAAGGCGATGTCTCGAACGGAAATTGTGGCGTTTCAAGACGGCCACTAAAGTTGACGCGTTGCTCCCTATAGGGCCGCCTGGAATGAAGCAATGATTTTGTTGTCCTGCACCAACCTGAGCTACCCGGTGCTACGGTTCTGAATTAGCGCGGCTCACGGCAGACCAAGCTTCCGTGAACACTACCGCCGGCGCTAGACTAGTTTGATGGCGTTCGAGCTGACGCGCGAAACCCGCCCTCGCATCTTTTCACTTTGCTTTTCTCGCTCCCGTTCGCATTCACTCGCGCTCAAAGTCAAGAACACTAGGCCCTTTGAGTCAGCAACGGCTTTTCTTGCCTCGTGGAGAGGGGTTCTCATCGTACAGTAGATCTGGATCCGTAAAGGGGCTCCCGGTGACGGCGGAGAGTCGAGAGCCAAACGCAGGGAGAAACGTCCAGCTCGACGCACCAGGCGTGGTCCATTGGGGAAGGGAAGCCTTGACGCGATTCGTCGGCATATTTTCACTCAGCCGGCGGGATGGAAATTACAACGTTCTCGGATATTCTCTTTCCAGAGTCTAGCGAACAGTCAGGCAAGACACATCATGCATCACGACCCGGCTGGCGACCCCGGGGCCCGCCCGTTTTACCCCTCATCTCATCTGATTTTTTTTTTTTTTTTGGTATCCCAGCCACCATCGACCGCTTGATACGATGTCTCACTCGTTCCTCGACGGAGCAAGGGCGTGCTGCGGGAAAGAGGCTGGGACGTCACATACCGTAGCGTAACGATCTGCCAACGCCAAATGCATCTCAGCTTTCTTGGCATAGGTCCTTATGGCTGAACAAGAAACTGTCGGGCGGTGGGGCTGAGGCGGGTTTTTCCTTTTCTTACGCATGGGGGGGAGGGGACTTTTCACCCTAGGAATATGTGATGCTCTGTGCTGGTGTGCAACGAGCGAATACGACGAGATGCACAAAGCTCCGTCTGGGTTGTGATGCAGTATAAGCTGTGCGTCGCGAGGGGGGGTAAGAGCAGACGACAGCAACAACAACAACAACAACACCAGTGTGTTTACAGCAACCGGCGAAGCGAGCAATCCTTGGGGAGTAAGGCCCAAGCTGTCAAAAGCCGGTACCGAGCCCCGGAGTCAAGCCTGTAGTCGCCGGTGGTGCCAGCGGGATCACGATGGGTGTGTGAACCGAGAAGGAGGAAGGAAACCTGGCGGGCAGGCCTGAAGACTTGGACTCTGTGTGACGGGGATGTGGTTGGTTGTCCCCAAAGTCTGGGCAAGCCCGTGTCTGCACGAGACTGGAGCACCCAGTCAGTTGCCTAAGAGGCGGATTTCGAAAGCGGTGGATGTCGCCATCGGCCCGGCACCTGTTCCTCTGCCGATGCGACGCACAGTTCAGTTGGGGTCATGAAGGGAGGGGAGGAAGACATGGGCACGCGGGGCATGTCGTCGTCCAGCCACGGCGAAGGGGCATGTCATTGACATCAGTTCACCCTCCTCCTACCGTAAGCGCCGCGTCGCATCGATGGATGCTTGACCCATGCCAGGTCATGGCGCGCACTCACACAAGAGGCTCCGGTCACGGTCGAGACCACATACGACGGCGGCGATGGCCTCCACAAGACAGACAGTCAGCAAGCGAAACGATGGGCCGGTTGCTTTTTTTGAGGAAGGGCGACGGACAAAATCAATCACGGACAGGCTTGCATCACCGGGCCCCTGGATGCTGACACCGGCTGCCGCCCGACAGAAGAAGTGCGTCCCCGGGATGGTACCACCACTTCTGCCAAGGGGGTGTGTACCAGTCCCGGGGCACCTATACGTACAGTTAACTAACTTGCTTGCTTACAGGTGAGAGAATTGGCATCTCTCAACGGCACCTAGGCGCGCACATCGAAGGGACGCCAAGCCAATACTCCGGCAGGCCAGGGGCGGCCAGGGGCGGCCAGGGGCGGCCATAAGACGTGGCAGATGCTGTAACCAGTGCTTTGGGCGCGTGTCTGCTTACTGCCTAGATACATACATATACGTACGTACATTCGGAACATGTAAAGTAGTATTTCTCTGCTCATCCTCGGTAAACCACCACTTGTTGTGGTCAACGAATATCGAGTTTTATCACCGTAAAGGGGCTACAGGGGGGCGGGGGGGTCTCCACCGATTGTTATATGATGTGGATTTATTTATTTCCATTGATGCATATTCTCCCAAGCTGCAGCAACCCCCCGGCCCCCCCCTCCCTTCCCCCGGCTCACTGCACTCGATCGCTCACACACACCCTCACTTTACCCAGTTATTCCCTTCCTCGCTCTCACATTTCAGTCACTGCCCTCACGCCTCTGTCACAACAACCGAGTCCTTCGATCTCTCATTGATGCAGCCTCCGAATGCCTCTCATCACTCATCCTTCCAGTCTCACCCACATGGAAACGACAACGACTACAGCTGGAGAACCCGAAGGTTATCACCGGAAAAGGCTCCGTCTTCAGCAGTCAGCCCGTACCGCCTACCACTCGTTTAAATTTTTTTCTTTACAAAAAAAAAAAAAAGGTCAATTCATGGGTCGACGGGGGTGACAGACCCAACCAAGGAAAACGCAATTCTTTAATCCCATTGTGTCATTGTCAGCCACAGCGCCGTCACTCGACACATCTGCGAGGGCCATGCAAAGGCAAGGTACCGCTGGGCAAGGCACAATGCTGTACCAAAGGAACTTTTTCATCCTTGGTTTCTTATGCTACCAATCGTTTCTTTTCGAGGGTTCATGCTTCATGCTCCTCAACGTCCCCGCCGCAGATGCTGACCATCTCCCGGGTACGGAATCCATCCCCCGCTTACATTCGCCGTCGACTAGTGTCTCGATTGAGCTTCTTTCGTCCACACTTCCAGACCAGGCAAACAACACAGTCATGTACGAGATCAATAATGTGAGCGCCGCCAGTCCTCGGCACACATGTATAGGCAGGCTCCTGCGCTCTGGTCTGGTGCCTTCGAGACAGCAGGCTGTCGCGGGCCGCTTCTCTTCTTAGACATGCTTAGGGCCGTCGACATGCCGGAATTGGGCTTCATACGCCGAGTGGCGCTGCCGAAGGGACCACAGGCCGAATGGCGAGGAGCCATCCCGGCCGTCTGTATGAAGCGTTCGCTGTTCTGCATACAGTCCAGCTGTTGTGCTCGAAACTCCCCCCATGTCTCCTTCCGGCGCCACATTTGTCATTGCTTTTCACTCACAGCTTGAAATGCTCAGCCCTCTCGAGCTCGTATCATATCCGAGGCCCAAAAGAACAGGACAGGAGGCCAAGACAACCAGAGACTGGCAGAAGGGACCCTTCTGACAGTACTGGACGTCTTTCCACGTGTGTCTGTCCGCTACAAACACCTGGCGCATAACACACCACCTGGCCAATATGTCCGCTGTCCTAAGCCCGAGCTGATCTGCGCCGGGTACTCCGCAGCAGGCTCCCCATCCGAGCTGAAGGAGCAACTGTTGGATTGGCCCGACACGCAACCCATCGCTCACACCTGGCCGGGGGTCGTGTTTCCAGCTCATGGTCACCGGCTGCGTATAGCTAGCTGTGACTGTCCCATCGAGACAACTCGCTGTTATATAACACACATTTCCTGGCCCCGAGCCGTGCCGTCCGCCATGTTACTGCCCCCTCACCCCCAGTGTAAGTCGTCAAAAGCAGTGTGCCTTCGTCCCTGCCTACTGCTGTCGTTCCCGTTGTTCTCCTTTGGCTCGGCTTCTTCTTGATTGAATCTTGCCCTGCCACATTCCACTCGCTAAGCTCCTTTTGCCTTTGACACGGAGGACAAGCATTCGTTTTCATAGCACCCGCATCCTCCTTGTGCATACACTGGTCTTCTTCTTCTTCTTCTTCTTCTTCTTCTGCTGCCTTTCGACCACCATGCTGCTCGCCATTTTTGCTCTCGCTGCCAGCTGGGGCCTGGCTGCCGCTCACGGCTCCCACGGCGGCGATGGGCTGCCACTCCCTAACATTATGGCGGGAAGGCGAGCTCTGCAGGATTTCACCGCAGCTCGTCGCCAAGTCAAGCGCCGCGCCGCCCACATTGAGCCCGTCCGTGAGGCTCCCGAGTTGGAGAAGCGCCAGTCCGTTGGCCGTTGCGGTCCCGACTTCGGTAACCAGGTCTGCGATGACGGGGACTGCTGTTCCAGCGCGGGGTACGTTGTTGCTCTTGGCTTGTGTGTTTCAAGACCGCAGAATACTAACGGTGCGACAGATGGTGTGGCCAAGGGTATCTCTACTGCTCCGCGCCGTCCTGCATGATTGAGTTCGGCCCGGCGTGCGATGCCAACATCCGTCCCGACGGACCGGACACGGCAAATATTGCCCGTCCCAAGATCGGGGCGGTCCCCTATGGCGAGGCCATCTATCATTGTGAGCAATACGGCGATATCGCCCTCACCTTTGATGACGGCCCGTACATCTACACTGAAGATCTCTTGAACAAGCTCAAGGTAGGCAGGCATCCAACAGCTGGCTGCTTATGAACTGTACTAATGCGCATATAGGCGTACAATGCCAAGGCCACCTTCTTCATTACGGGTAACAACTTGGGCAAGGGCAAGATCAATGACCCGACCACCCCATGGCCGGCACTCATCAAGGTTTGTTTGTTTGTCACTTCTCCCCACGGCTGTTCATGTTGGTTAACCCTGCCGCCGCAGCGCATGGTTGCCGAGGGCCATCAGATTGCCAGCCACACCTGGTCTCACCAGCGGCTCACAACCGTGAGTGCCGATAAGTTTCGGAACCAGATGATCTACAACGAGATTGCGTTCGCCGACCTTCTGGGCTACTTCCCGACTTACATGAGGTAGGTATGCGTGTCTGTTCTGCGACGTTTCCGTCGGTCTAATCTGCCTTATAGACCCCCTTATTCGGCCTGCGATGCAATCTGTGAGGGCTACCTGGACGACCTCGGTTACCACATCACATACTTCAACCTCGACACCGAGGGCTACCTGCACGACAATGCCAGCCTGATTCAAACCTCCAAAGACATCTGGGACAGCAGCGTCGAGGGCATGTCTCCCGCGACCACCAAGTGGCTCCAGATCGAGCACGACCCCGTCTATCAGAGCGTCTACAACCTGACCGACTACATGCTCGAGTCCCTCTTTCGTAATGGCTTCCGTTCCGTCACGGTCGGCGACTGCCTCAACGACCCCCCGGAGAATTGGTACCGCTCCGTCGGGAACACGCCGCCGTCGAGCAGCACCTCCCTCGCCGCCACCACCAGCAGCACATCCGGCGTGCCCAACCCCACCGACAGTCTGACGCCCTCCAAGGACGGTCGTTGCGGGCCCAACTTCGGCAGCACCACATGCATCGACGAGCCCGACGCGACCTGCTGCTCAGCTGCCGGTTGGTGCGGAAATACCGCCGACCACTGCGGGGCGGCGTGCCAGCCCCTATATGGGAACTGCCAGACAACGACAGTCAGGGCCTCGACGTCGTCGTCCTCCGGCCCCGCGACCGTCGCCACCTCTTCCCGCACGAGCTCTGCGGCGGCGACCACCGGCACGCCGGTATCTCCGCCATTGAGCACCAACGGCCGCTGCGGTACCGCTCAGGGAGGCACGTCGTGTATCGAAGAGCCTGGCGCGACGTGCTGCTCCCAGTACGGCTGGTGCGGCGCCACGACGGATCACTGCGGTACGGGATGCCAGGCCGGCTTCGGTACCTGTGGCGAGTCCAACTGAGTGGGCTCTTTTCCCGTGTGCAGGGCTCTATGACTCGGCACAATCATCCCATGCATATGTTTCTTTCCTTCCTCGTGTCTTCTCGAATCATGTAATGCGAATGATGTTTTTTAACGGATCAATGTCTTGACGGAAGTGACAAGCCACGGGAGGCTTTGGAGAAAGTGTACATGACGGCGTTTAGGTCAAGGGATTATAGGATTGGAAAAGTAGACAGGGTGTTTGTTTTGACGATACCATAGCATATACGCCTATGGGACATGGGCGCGACGGGAAAGGCGACAAACTCATAATGCATCATCTTAACCGACCAAGCTTCCACGGTTATGTGACCATACAGATATACCAGTCAGTACATCAGATACCCAATGTGGTATCCTTGCAACAAGTATCTCGGAACCTGTTATTATCCTATGAGCTCTATATCCATTGGGGAAAGTCTTTCTCCGTTATCGTCGTCATCCGGTGCGTCTGGGGCGATCTCCCTTGACAATCATTGCAGGGGGGGCAGTGAACGCATGATCAAGTCTAAACATGATGACAGCCTCAGAGTGACGCTCGAGCAAACCCTTTCGGAGGTCGCATGATGGACTGTTGATTCATGATTGCAACCATATCCCCCCCTCGGTTCCAGAGCCGAGCTTCGGTGTAGGTCCGCCCGTTGTTGCCCGTGATGGTCTTTATCTCTCTCATATGCCACTTGCCCAGGTCGACATCTCCCGTGAAGAACCTCAGGGCAAAGTCGAGCGAGGAGCACGGGCCGGCGTCGTCAAGGAACTTGTTGCTGTGTGTCAGCGGAACGAAAGACAGAGCCCCGTCCAAGATGAAAGCGAGGCCAGCAAACTGGTCCTGGAGGTGTCCGACGGGATGCCGACAACGGAGCCAGTCGGCCGACGTCTTTGAAGTGAGGGGCAGGTCGTCCTGGGGCGTCTTTGCCGTCTTGGCGATGCCGAGGAGGTTGTTCGGGGCGACCGTCTCCGGTACGCCGCGGAGCTCGAGGAAGCGCTCGTTCAAGCCGAAGGAAGCCATGTATAGCTTGACCATCCGTTCGGTCACGGCCCCTCCTCGCACCAAGTCGTTTGTCCGCTCCTCCACGGTGAGGCACTGCTCGGGAGACGAGTAGGAGGACATGGACGGCGGTGCCGAGTATACGAGAAGAGATTTCTCCTCCTTCACCTGGAAGTCGGCGAGCATGATCATGCACAGCCTCGACTTGCCGTCGTCTTGGTCCTGGCTGATCTCGACGAGCCGGGTGGCGAAGGTCCTTGTGTCGCGGACTCTGCGGACCGAACATTTGAGTTTGCGGTCCGTCAAGGCCGGTCCCAAGTAGTTGCCCGTGGCCGAGTAGAGGAGATGGCTCGCCGGCACGGTACTGCATGCCGCCTGGACGCCGATGCCGACGGTGCAGCCGCCGTAGGCGATGTTTGCCGCGTTCCCCATGCGGGCCGGGTTCGCGCGACTGACGAACTGGTCGGAACCCAAGTCGTCCACCGCGACCTGCTCCTGCAGCGTGTCGGCCATGTCGGACATGTTGGGCGCTGCGTTCGGTTGACGTGCCGGGCCTGCCCTGCTCTCTTCACACAAGGACTGGACGAAGCTACACTGCCACTTGTAAGTTCGTGATCAGTAATCGCGCACCACAGTTTTCGTCGGAACCCGAGGATGCTTCAACTTCAGCTCCCTTGGACTGTCACGTTGGCGCCGCGTCGGGGTTTTTAGCGTGGTGCCGACGCCAACCGAGGTCAGTTTCGGGGGGATGTGAACGTGAAGGTGGGGGGGTCATGTGGTCGGTCATATGCTGCTTGAACAGGCGTTAACTTGCTTCAGGGACGTTTTTGAGGCGGCTGAAGGCCGAGGAACAGGTCACTGGGAGTTTTGACTGAGATTTGACTCCGTGGAGGCCGAAGCCATGACCAAATTGGAACCAGACACCAATTTCCAATCAGTTGGCTCAATTCCAACCCCCCCAAAGTTGACAGAACCGCCACAATGAGGAATCCGGCGAACTCACCGAGTACAAGTGTGGCTGAGGTGCTGTGTACGGACTTTGCTGGGTTCACCGCTGACTCATGCTCTGTGACGGTGTGCTACATATTAATACTACCAAGTTATGCTTGCAAGATGGAGTTGATGAGCGTCCGGCATTAGATTCTCCAAGTGCTGCTCAGGGAACCCCATAAGTCGTCCCTACGTCGCATCGGCTTCGAGCCGCCTGCGCCTGTCACCGGGTGCGTAGACGAAGCACGCCGAACCTGATTATGCACGTTGCTCTCCAGTAAGCAATGACATGGGGGATGGGTATCTCATGATCGAGTCAAAAAGAAAGAAAAAAAAGAAAGAAAAAGGCACTTCAGAACTAGTAATTATCAAGTACAATATGCTACAATCTAAGATGACCGGCAAGCAAATGGCTTATGAGCACGGCCAGTGCTGGTCTCGTCAATCTGGTACCAGTTTGTTAGTAAACGAGGGGACCAGTGTAATAAGTGACAAAGCAGGAACTTACGATATCAACAATCGTCGAGTAGGTGCCAGCAACCAGAACCACAGCGCCTACAATAAAGGCCAGGATGCTTCCAAGGCTGATGAGGATGTTCTCGCGGGCGAACCACTTGCCCTTGCAGAGGATTGCAAACCACATGATGGCAGGGATGTAGAACGAGAAGCCCGAAACGAACAGAGCCGAAGCCAGTGAAAGCAGGTCGGAGAAGATGGGGATGGCCTCGGCAATGATCCAGGCGATGACGGTGAAGACGACCACGAGGGCGATCCAGCTGGCCCAGCCCATTGGGGTGTTGATATACTTGAGATGCGAGTTCTTGTACATGCGGCCGTGGATGTATCGCAGGGCAACAGTCGAGTTGATCGAACCGGAGATGAAAATGACCGGGATGGCGACCCCAAAGGCAATCTTGGAAATCAGAGGCCCGGCAGAGAGAAGGGCCGGCGACTGAACCGAGGGGCCGATGAAAGCGTAGCACAGGGCGCCGGTGATTGTGTAGATGATGATCTGGATCACGCCGGACGCCCACATGGACTTCATGTAATCGGTAGGGGTGTGCATCTCATCCATGAAGGAGAATTGGCCAATGGCGAAACTGAAGGCGAAGATGATGTTGCTGACGGCAACAAAGGCCTCGGAGAAGGAGACTCCCTCCTTGGGCCAAGCAGACCATTCGACAGCCGAAAGACCGCCCGGGGCCTGGCTGGCCTGGACTCCGGTGGCGATGACGGTGATTCCGATGGCGGCAACAATGGAGACGAAGTCGATATAACCGAGGATAGCTACTTCGGTAAAGGAGGGCGGGATGGCGAGAATGAGCAGGATGATGGCGGACACGACGGAGAACACAATGGAGCAGGCATGGCCGCCATTGATATCGAGCAGCGCAATGCTTCCGGTGAGGGCGTGCGACCCCACGACCATGACAAGCTCGAGGACAAGAGCGGCCCCGAACAGTTCGTATCCGACACGCCCGTAACGGCCAAACAAGAGCCTGCCGGCTTCGGCGTAGTTGGCGACGTGCGGGTGCGCCAGCTTGACTTGGCCGACGAGGTAGCTGGTGAAGATGGACAGCATCCCGATGGTGACGGTGAGGAAAACGCCAGGGAACATGCCGAGCGTGTGGTAGGCGGAAGGCAAGCTGAGCGCCCCGAGCGCGACGGCCTCGACAATGGTCACGATGGCCAGGCGCTTCCAGCCCAAACGGTGGAAGTGAGCGCTGCCCTGGGCCGCGATCTGCTTCAGGCGGGCGTCATTCATCTCATCGCTCGTCTCGCCGAGCATGGTGTTGTCGTTCGCGGGCCAAGAATCGGGGGCCTGGCCCATCTCGGCGTCCGAGCCGTCCTTGCTCTTGGGGTCCTTGTGACCAGAGCTGATGGTGGTGGAGATACCGTCCGACATGGTGGGAGGAGGTTCGTCTCAACCGCGGCAGAGTCGGGGGGGCTGATTGGCGGACGACGTTGGACGGTCCGGGAAGAGGATCGAGAAGAGTTGGGGGAGGTAAGGAAGCCAACGGGTAAAGGAAGGACTCGAGGAGACGGAGAGGCAAGGCGCATCAGACGTTACTCACTTTTAAACAACCATCCCAAGTCGCGAGTCAGATGGATCGGGTTCCACATGGCCTTGGACGGACTGGAAGCATCCTTGAAGAGAGGTTGTCGTCAGTACGATGTAGCTTGCCCGGTGAAAGCCGGGCCTCCTCCACAGAGCGATCTCGCCTCCCCCCACGGGAGACAGATAACAAGAGATCCGTACGGGTCTTCAAAACACGGGGGGGCATGCATTTCTACGTTGATAAGATCTAATAGTTTTGTGTCATTGATGTCAAACGGCCCCGTCGCCGATGACTTGCGTGGTCCCTTACAGGGCAACTCTTTGGACCGGTCTTCTTGGGGATATTGCGGAGGGCGTATTGACCAAGTTTCGATGCCGTAAAGGAAGCTTTGCATTGCTCGTTTGAGCCGCGCTAGGAGATCCGCCCGGCGGTTCTCTGCGGAGCCTTTTGCTCGATCCAGAAACACAAGCGACGAGCTTTTAGGTAAAAACGGTGGGTAGCCAAGGATAAGGTATTCAGATGAACGCAAAAGAATTTTCCCTCTCGCAAAGCCGAGCAAAACCCGCCACTAGCCACCGCGGCAACACGACCGGCTAGCTGCCAAAGACTTTTTTCTTCTTCTTCTTTCTTCTTTTCGCGGCTCGCCTGGAACGGAGCCTGTCCGGAGGACCAAGGAGGGGGGAGGGGCCGTATTACGTCCGTGAAATCTCTCCATTGGGGCGGGCCTGCCGGGGTTGCACGTTTGTCTGCAAGGGTTTTGGCCCGTTGCATTTGCGTGCTTGGAGGTTCTTCGCCATCTGGCCACTTTCAAGGCAAACCTGCTCGCCGCCGTTCCACCGAGATGAGAACGCGGCTCGGTTCTTGATTCGCGTAAAGCCGAACCCAATCGCCCTTGCCTGTGGTCTGAGAAATCTCTGCTAGATAGCAGCCGCATGCTTCAAGCTAGGTAATAAAATCGTCTCGGGGTTTGGATTAACAGTAGCTATTAGCAGTACAGAAGATAACTAACCGAGCCAAATCTGAAAGTTTGGATTTCTCATCAAATGCGCATTACGCATGCAAATCCGAGTGTCTTGATGTAATGCCTCCGCTGATAGTACTCAGGGCCTGCAGCTGGGAATAGCTTCGTGTGGCTGGTCCCTTTTTTTGCACAACTGTGGCTGCCACAGGTGTGGCGTCTTATATGCAGCAGACTACGTCATGGGTATTTCTACCTAGCATCGATTCATACGTAGTTTTTAGATAAGATAACTGCTCTACACTCTTTTCGAATCAAGGAACACGTAACAAATCCTCCATGTCCACATGAACGCTGTTCGATGGACCATAAGCCATAGCCAACATGTGCTAAGGGGGTTACTGCGATAACGTGGAGCAAGACATGAAGAGTGTATAAGTGAAATATCGACAATCACATAATATTCTGCGGTCTCGTATATGTTCCTCCATATTGTATTTGTTTAAGAGAACGGCGATTCTCAGGCATATATCAGTTATGAATGACTTGGGACTCTTCGTTCTAATGCCCGCCAACATATCCATGGCTTGCCAAGCTGCAGGACTTACAGCCGGCGCTACCGGCGGGTAGGAAGCGCAGAGCAGCGTCGAGCTCGCTGAGATCAAGGTAGTCTCGATAGCTGGAATATCAAATCATATATCAGCGATCCCGAGTCTCACCTCTGGATAATGGATCAAGGAAGCACTCACAAAAAGGTGACAAACACCAAGAAGCTGTTGGACGAAGCGCAAAAGAAAGCAACCATCACGAACAGGACCGATAACTGCAAATCCTTAAACATGGAAATCCGTATCAAAGGTTCCCTTGCCGGGTCATTCTTAAGGCGGCGCTGCCAGAAGCAGAATCCGACCAGCAACACAACAGACCCCGCCATAAGAGGCGGGGTCCAGGGCGTCGACCAGCCGGTCGCATTGGCCTATGTGAATGCTGCGAGCAGCAGCATCAGACTGCACGACACAAGAGCACCGCCGACTCATTCGACAGACCATGTACGGCTTTCCACAACATAGTTAACTGTCGATGTGCGCCGGCAGAAGGCGATGACCGAAGATGAGGTGTGTTGGTGATGAAGTAGGCGGTGGCGGTGGTGACGGCTGCCAGTATCGCAGGGATCCAGAAAACCCACTGCCGAGATAACATGCCGCCAATAACACCACCAAAAATGTTGCCCAGGACGGAGCCAACAGAAGCAACGGCCGATATGCAGACATGGGCGTTGTTACGAGCGTTTCCACGGGGCAAGGTCGAGGCAATGATGCCAATACCCGAGGGGATCACAGCGGTGCCGCTCATGCCCTGTTGGAAGCGTACGATCTGAAAGGGATCTCATACCTGGTGAAGGGCAAGCACAGGTTCGAGAGGGTGAAGAGAACGGAGCCGATGAGGAAAACGAGCCGGCGGTCGTAGACGTCGGCGAGCCGGTCCCACAGCAGGATTAAGCTACCCGTTGAGACGTTGTTTATGGATACGACGACCTGCTGACGGGCTGGCGGAATGCCGATGGCTTACGACATGGAAGGTGGCAGAATCACCACGGACTGCACGTTGAGTACCTGTTTGGTCGTGGGAGCACTTTGGTTAGCTGTTTGAGATTTGAACATTCTGGTGAGATACGGACGGTGAGTAGACCAGCAGTCGATATCACTGCTGTGAGGAGTAGGCTTCTCGACTTGGATAGCTTGGGAAGTCTGTCGGTAGACTCGTCCTCGGCATCCTCGTGGCCCACCGCGACCGGGAGCTCCTTAGGATCGGCACCGGTGCCGGGATCGTCAACACGTGGATCAGGGATGCCGCTGATTGTAGTGACGTGGTGAGACGGAGCCACCTGTTCAGACATGTTCACTGTATAAGTCGTCGGCATACGCGATGGGAAGAAAGATGTCTGACACGATCCACTGACAAGGAAGTCCTGCTCCGGTGCAAAAAATGCAAAAAATGCTGCTATCAGTGGTGAGAAGAAGAAATTGAAATACCAGATGGCCAAACTCCGCCTCTCGTGAAAGTGATAGCCAGTACATCTTGCGGAAGCAGACTGGCCTGCATGGCAATGACTTTTTTGGATGAACAGGTCCTGGAATACCACTCGGCGGCACATGGATACATTTATGGCCAATTATCAAATGCGAACTGGAGCGATAGAAACGTCGACAGCTTTTCTTTTCTGTCATTCACAATCCATTCCAAATCATTGTGGGATCGAGTGCCAGCACGGATACGAGTTCTTCACAATGAGTCTCTTACTACAAGACCTTCCTTTAATCGCAGCAGTTGGGTTTTGTGCGGTCTTCAAACGAACCAGACATCTGACAAAGACTTCTCAACCAAACATTTCACTTCGAACCCAGCTACCGTCGATACTCGGCTGGGGTGAAGCCCGACACAACACAGCTCTATGAGCGCTCTAACGCAAGTCATGAAATGTTGAGACGGTTCCCGGAATCCTCTCGAAGGCGCATTGAAAGAGATTTGAGAAGGATGATGGAATGAATGCGCGTAAATTCCTCCAGGAAAAACACTCTTGACGCCGTCATCAGTCTCAATGATAGCCGCGGTGGTTTAGTCTCCACGCTCTCGACTCCGACTTGATGCTTATTGCTGTCTTTTACGGGGCTGGCCAGTTTTTACTGTCTGGAATCGCCCCAGTTTCCATCTCAGGGATTTGAGGACATTGAGAATCACGGGACGAAATGAATTGTAGTCTATTGTTCTCAAAGTGATTTTGACTACACAAACTGTTCTGATCCGGCATTTCTCCAAACCTTCCAAGTCTACCCAGACGTGTGTGTAAGTGAGGGGTGGATCTGGGGGTCTGGACCAGGGCCGCGTCTTGGCTTCCTGATGCGGCCTAGCGCGGGGATGCCGGGACCCGGTCCGCCGGGGTGGCTTTCGATAAGAAGAGACCCGCCGTCACCTTTCCACTATGACGACTCGACAACTCGACCCAACTTCGACACAGCCTCGGACGGCACGAAACACTTGCCGACCAACCAAATATGTCCGGACAGCCATGTCCGACGCGTCTTACGCCTCCAATTCATGCTGGACTTGCCGGCAAAAGCGGGCCAAGTGCGATAGGCTACTCCCGGCGTGTCTCCGCTGCTCCGCGCTAAAGCTGCGATGTCAAGGTTATGACCGGCCGAAGAAGCTCGTCTGGACGAATAGCGTGGCCAGCAGGGGCAGAATGATGGGCAAATCCACGTTCGGTAAGAGCGAGTCAACAGACAAGCTTGCGTCTGAAAGGCCTGATCTCCTAGGGTCTGTGATACCGAATCGCTCGGCGGAGATATTGCAAGATTCATGCCGCATCTCACTTGGAGTACCGAGGCCGCTCGTGGACCCCGATCTGCAGGACTTGTCTGATGACTGTCGGGGTTACATACGCTACTGTAAGCTGCGGCAGAATTTCTCCATGCCCAAGACGCTGACTCGAAGTGACATGCCAGTTGACGTGGAAATGTCAAAGGAGTGCGTGGTGTATCATCAGACATCCAGCAATCCATTTTTGGCCCTGATGCCACTCATGGCCAAAAGCCAGGCCTTATCTCATGCAGCGGTTGCAATATCCGCATTTCACTATTCCCATCGAATCCTTATCAACAAGGCGCTGCCCCCCTCATGCGAACCCAGAGTTGGCGATATTGCTTCGGCGCATGACCACGACTGGCTGTTGACTCAGCCAAGTTTCTCGCCCTCGATGCGAACAGCTCTGGCGCACAAGCAGAAGGCGCTACAGTATCTGAAGTCCGAGGTAGTCAGCCAGGACGTGAAAAGCAACGATGCGGTGGTTGCAGCCATCGTTCTATTCGTATGCATGGACGTGGTTGAGTTTGGTAGCCGGGGGTGGGAGCACCATTTGCGAGGCGCCGGGGAGATCCTTCGGACGCGCAGGAGTGCCCTAGAAAATGGGAATCGCGAATCCCCCCCCTGGTTGGGGTATTTCGACACAGCCTACACGACGTGAGAACAATACTTCTGGCCCCCTCACCTTTCCAGTGCTGACCTTCGTGCTAGATTCGGAGTCCTGGGTGCCACGCTGGCGCCGGCAAAGGATTTCTTTTCCCGACAGCTCGCCTCACTAGATCCATTTCTTATGCAGGCTCTGCGACAGTCCGAAACTCAAACCTGGGTCGGTTGTCCCGCCGAGCTGCTCTGCTTGATATCGGCTGTGAACTCATTACGTTCGGAGTCTTCAACAGTCGCCCGACGGCAGTCTGTTGCTAGAGAGCTGTGCAACAGTCTACAGACCTTCTCGCCCCCAGCATGGGCCACGGAGTTCTCCGATTCAAGCTACCACGAATCGCGCTCCCATCTCGCATATGCCTACAAGGCAGCAGTTGAGGTTTATGCCCATCATGTTATCAGAGCCATTCCCGAAAGTAACTACTTGTCGAGACGATATCTCGATGAAGCCGTCCCATCTGCCATACTGCATATGATGTCAATCCCCGCCCAGGACTTCCACGTCAAGAGTCTGGTATGGCCGGCGTTCATTCTCGGAGCAGAGGCGCAGACTACCGAGCTTAGAAACATGGTCCGGACACTCTACCGGGATGTTTGGATTTCCTCATGCTGTTACAATGCCAGAAACGCGATCGACGTGCTGGAACGGCTATGGGCGCGGAGTGCGTCTGACAGAACGTCGAAGTCGTGGTTGCAGTACGTTTGGGATCTAGAAGATAGCTGGCTGTTTCTTTAGTTACGGGGCGGGCTGGCTTTCATACATACCAGTAAACTATCGGACCCCGAGGAGGGCAGACAAGGATGCTCCTTGGTTGCAGAGCTTGTTGCCAAGAGGCCGTGGGCACGACCAAAGGATGCTGCAGGGCGCTTAACCCCGGACGGAAGAAGCGGGTCGGTCGGCCGCGCTGCATCCAAAAACCGGAGCCCGTGCAACCCCTCAGTTGAAGGCCCCATGCGCCGGAAGCTGGAACTCACGTTGGGGACTGACTGGTAAGAAGCAGAGTTTCCGCCGCGGTTTGAGGCCAGCAATATATCAGGTCATCCGCAGCTGGTCTTAAAAGGCTCAAACTTTCCCCTTCCTCCTTCATTCTTTTCATATTCCCGTCATTATTCCCAGTCGTGGCGTCACCTCGGTCACTCAACAACTCACAGGATGTCTGTACCGCACCCCCTCTGCCCCCTATCGGGTGCGGAGATCCAAGCCGCTGCACAGTTGATCCAAGATTCCTGGCCACAGTCTGTATCTCTCCAGTTCAAGGTGGTGACGCTCAGCGAACCAGCCAAGGCGGAATTGGCGCCTTACTTGGATGCGAGGGACAAAGGACTGTCTCCGGCCCAACCCGATCGCCGTGCTTTCCTGGCTTACTACGTCAGGGGGACGGTAAGGAGAATCATAGCACCTCACAAGAACCAACTGAATGCCGACTAATTTGAAATAGGACCTCTTTCATGAAGCCGTGGTCAATTTGACCACAGGGAAGGTTGAAAGCAACGTCAAGCTGGGAGCCAACGTCCACGGCAACGTCGACTACGACGAGGCCCAGATTGTCGAGAAGATTGCTCTCGAGGACCCTAAAGTCCTGGCCGAGGTCAAGAAACTCAAACTTCCAGAGGGTGCCGTGCTCTGCGCCGATCCTTGGATCTACGGTAAGGGCTCTGTTTGCCGGACAGCGACGGAGGCGGGAGACTGACGTTGGTCAGGGTCGGATGGCGTCGACGACGACCAGCGCCTCTATCAGATATTCCTCTACATGAGAGACCCGAAGAACAGCGCCGAACCTGACTCTAACCACTACGCTTTCCCGCTTCCTATCTTGCCCGTTGTTGAATGCAGCGAGTACAAGGTCATCCGCATCGACATCTTGCCGACCGGTGCGGACAACACCATTAAGCCTCTGAGCCCTTATAAGCCCAAGCCCGGAAACGAGTACATCCCCGAATGTCAGAATCTGCGCAAGGACCTCAAGCCACTCCACGTCAGCCAGCCCGAGGGACCCAGCTTCACCGTCACCCCTGTAGGAGAGACCGGCAATGTTGTTGAGTGGCAGAAGTGGAGATTCTTCGTTGGTATGTTGAGACTGCGGTGGGTCGGGCATTACACAAGAGACTGACTCTCGAGTAGGATTCAACCAGCGTGAAGGCATGGTGCTCTATAACGTCAAGTACGACGGTCGTCCGCTGTTCTACAGGCTATCCCTCTCGGAAATGAGCGTGCCATACGGCGACCCTCGCCACCCTTTCCACAAGAAGGCCGCCTTCGACCTTGGTGACGTGGGTGCTGGCGCCACCGCCAACAACCTCCAGCTAGGCTGCGACTGCCTGGGAAGCATCCAGTATATCAGCGGCGTCGTCTCCGATGACCGCGGCCAGCCGGACCCCAGGGAAAACTGCATCTGCATCCACGAGCAGGACGCCGGAATATCCTGGAAACACACCAACTACCGGACTGGACGGGCCGCCGTCGTCCGATCTCGGGAACTGGTGCTCCAGAGCATCATTACCGTCTCCAACTACGAGTACATCCTCATGTTCATCTTCAATCAGGCGGGCGAAGTGACGTACGAGGTCCGGGCCACGGGTATTCTCTCTACGCAGCCCTTCGACCACGAACTAGACAAGGTGGGCGCGTCGTTTGGCACCGTCGTCCACTCCGGCGTTATTGCCTGCCACCATCAGCACATCTTCTCGCTCCGCGTCGACCCGATGATCGATGGCCACACCAACCAGCTGGTCTACTCGGAAGCTCACAAGATGCCGCGGGATCCCGACTGGAACCCCCACGGCATCGGGTACGAAGTCGTGGACACGGTCGTCGGCAAGACCGCAGGCCTGGACCTCGACGACTCGAACAGGACGTTCAAGATCACCAACCCGAACTCGCTGAACCCCGTCAACGGCAAGCCGGTGGCCTACAAGATCGTGGCCCCGCCCTTCCAGAAGCTCATGAGCGACCGCGACAGCTTCAACCACAAGCGCGCCGAGTTCGCGGACCACAACATCTACGTCACGACCCACAGGGACCGGGAGCTCTACGCGGGCGGCTGGTACACGAACCAGTCCCGCGGGGGCACCGGCGTCCGGGGCTGGTCGCAGCGCAACGAGACCCTGACGGTCGACTCGGACATTGTGGTCTGGGTGCAGTTCGGCATCAACCAC
This sequence comes from Colletotrichum caudatum, assembly GCA_030867225.1. NCBI lineage: Eukaryota > Fungi > Ascomycota > Sordariomycetes > Glomerellales > Glomerellaceae > Colletotrichum > Colletotrichum caudatum. Next base: position 152,774 of record MU846039.1, read on the forward strand.
GTGCCGAGAATCGAGGACTTCCCCGTCATGCCGGTCGAGATCTTGAAGGTGCACCTGAAGCCGGTCAACTTCTTCGACAAGAACCCCGCACTGGACGTGCCGCCGAGCCAGCAGAGCTTCAACAAGAGCACCTTGGTGGAGTCGAGCAAGGCTGTGGACGGGGGGAATGATGGATGTGGCTGCGGCGCACCGTCGTCGAAGCTCTGAACGAATAGACGGTTTGATGCGAGAATTCTAGCTTATACAGACTTCTATAGCGCATTTACATGCCACATCAAAGTGCACGAACTGAAAGTAAGCCCTATGTAACCATGCTGGTATTTGAGGTGAACCCAGAACCAAGACGCTTGCTCTCCGGGGAAGAGCACAGAGTCTCTCAACATACATCTCATCTTAGTTTTCCCTTTGAAGTTTAGCTTCTCGGCTTCCACGCCCGTCTCTACACCTCCCCGTCCCCGGTAGAGGCCCTGCTGTTCAGCCGATGACCCAGCCTTCCCTCCACTCGAGTCGCTCGCTCCGGATGCTGATGCTGATGATACCAGCCCTTCTACAGCTGGTTGGCAGTGACTCTAAGACACAGAGAGGAAAACATCAGGCCTTGGTGGGCTGAGTCAACTGTCTACGATGCGTCCATGACCCATATGGTCATATCACCCTGTTCCACTCCCTTTTAGCCTTACATGAAGAGGTTGGTCGCGAGGAGCGAATGAGCTCGTACACGCATGCGTGGCAGACCCAATAACGGATCCAATGAGGCACGTTAAATGTGCCCATCGGATCATCGGCCCGTTTTCCGAGGTACGTTCGCTCCATATCGTCGTAGTATGCTCGGCCGTCTAATGATAGTGCTGGGATCACAGGGTATCCGATCGGATGAAATGGACAACAGTTGGATTCTTGTAGAATAATTGTTGCCGAAGAAGTAGGAAAAGTTATCACAGCAGCCATAGTGCCGTTAGACATGGGAAACCGGCCGAGAGCTGTCACATGGGCTCGGGCCGGCCCCATGGTTGATCCGCGGATGCGTGGGATCCCGACAGAAAGCCATCAGGCTATTAATACCTCCGTTCTGGCCTTTGTTGCCTAGCTGATGACATGATCGATGGTGGAGGCGGCAGCCATAAGCAAGAGCCGTTGTTGACAACACTGGGACACAGCTTGATCTCCCTAGGCCCATGTCCACCAAGGCTCGCATAGAATGACGTGGCTGCTGGCTGTAAGACCAATCCCTTGCCCGCCAGCTATGGCAGATATGATATGGATACAAGGCCTTCAGCATGTAACATGTAAATTCACTCTTCTGACCGAGACCATGAGCTAACAGGTTGGACACAGGATCTTGGCAGGAGTCTTTCAGATTGCTGGCATCGAGACGCTTTCTGTCCGGTCGAGCAACAACCAAACCGAGCGCGATAAGATGGTCTCCTTCGTCATGACCATGGTCGAGTTCCACCGCTTCGCAATGGCGCTCATGTTAGCAACGGATCCCGCGTCTTCCGGGTGGGCGATCAGCCATTGCGCCACGGCCGAGAACAGGTATCCCTCCTTTCGGACCTCCTCCCTCGCAAAGTGGTTTCAGGGTCGCCATATTCAGGGATCATAGTTATACCCGGCGCCAACGTACATTAGGAAGATCTCAAAGGCGCAGACGGTGCGCCAGGAGCCCTGGATGCGGTCGTCGAGGGCCGCCTCCGCCTCTACCGTGCTAACATACACTCGCATGCTGCGGGTCTCGACCTACGGGTTAAATGTATCCTGCGTCTGCAGGATCTTCCAAAACACCTTCTCCCTTTGACCCAGGCGCCACAGACGACCAATAACCTGGCACTGCAAACCGAAGTTGGAGCAGTTCTCCAGGATCACTCCGTGCTGACAGGCATTGCGATAATTAACGCCGAAGGCAGCGAGCAGAGACGAGGTAACCATGGCCCGGACCGACGACTTCTCGTTATTGAATTCGGATATTCTTACCGGCGGCGCGCCCGAGCTTGATGACCGAAACGAATGAGACGACCCTGGAGGTGTTGGTGGTAAAAGATATGTTGGTGCTACTAGGCATTTCGGTGAAGGAATATCGCGCGCCAACTGCAGTTGGGTGCGGGCTGTCCTCAAAACCTCCCAACTTGGTCTTCTGAAGCCAATGGGACGTCTTGTGAAACTGACTACTGAGAAGTAACCATGACACAACCCTCCTGGCAGCCGTTCCGGATCTGACAGGACTCGCGGGGCTGCGATAGTCTCGTGATATCGCAGTAGCGTAGCGTGAAGTGACGTAGTGCGATGGCGAAGCGTAGCAGCAAAGCGGTAAGCAAGACAAGCAATAGCAAGGAGCTGAAAAAATGTCAAAATGACACTACGGTGCTAGTAGATAGGTGTCTTGTTGGTGAGGCAGGAGGTCCGACCTCGTGACCTCCTCTGACTGCCTTGACCAGCTTCTTCACCTTGCCAACCAGCAGTCCTGTTCACACAGTTGCACATCACCAATACCACCACTTTCATGGCGATATCGCTGCTCCTCGACATGTCTTCATGGTTGGCCTTCCTCCTAGGGAGAAGGCCCAGCGTGCCGGTCTATATACCCCATGGGCACGTGGATATTCACGTGCCTGTAGGTATGGTTGTCTGCCACGCTGATCTATCTACTGGTCTAATCGTCCTGTGACAAACCACGTGTGCCGTGGAGGCAAGAAGACCGAAATAAACAGATGCAGTTCTTTCGCCTGTCAAGAGTCTCCTGGTCGAGGATTCTCATTGGTTTGTCGGGGTGTTGTTCGCCTAGCATGGCTGTGAGAGACATGATGACGTTTGGGTGCATCTTTCCCGCATGTCTTTTTGGTGTCAATCTCGGGTAGGCCGACAAATGGCAGGCATTTGGCGTCGCGGGTTGCTCGGACGATGGTGGTTGCCGACTAGGCACTTTCTCGCCGGTCGTCACTCGGGGCATGGCTGGCGTCGCCACCATTGCCGGCATCGTCGCGGTTATTCGGAGTCATGTTCCGGTCTCGGTGGCTTTCAACCGCTGTTTGACCGCCCAACTCTTTTTTCATGGGTGAACAGTCCCCTTGGTATCCTCGCCGCCAGTTGCCTCAAGCTCATCATCGCTTGTCGCCAGAGGAGTATATGGCAAGATATGCCCGCCCCAGGCCAGATGCCACATTCTCAAGATGTCCCACTGCAGAAGTAGGATATCGTAATCAGGTAACTGGTTCGGGCTTTTTAAATGAAATGTGAATGGAGAGAATAGACCTTTCACTGGTCGTAGGAAGTGGGTGTTAATGATCACCGCTGCATCCTGTTCCAAGATCATCCCGTTCCAAGATCATTTCGTGGAGTGGATCTCTATCAAAAATGAGCCATACTGGCTGACAAATTTGCATGGCGATCCAAGTCGTTTCGCAATTTCTCGAGTGCTTTCTCCACGGCCTTGACGACATCGCCCAGGTCTCGTGGAACTTTCCTAGGTCGAGAAACTTGTTGCGTGGTTACTGTTGCAACCTTACTACGAAGGTCGCCTCGGGACTCTTCTTGACATTCGAATAACCCTTGAATGTCTTTCTTCGATTTTCGATCCGAGGGTGCCGTAAATGGTTCGTCGCCACGTTCCCGATCGAAGCTCGGGGAAAAGCCAGGGGTAAGGGCTTGGAAGAATGCACGAGTTTGGTTGCGTTGAGGTCGAAGTAGCCCTCGGGGTAATCGATTTCCATGCTTTCAGACATGCTGACGGAACGAAGTCTCGAAGAGACTTTCATGTTCTGCCAGATGAACAATAAGGGCCGAGAATAAGCGATTCAGCTTCGACGAAATAGAGGCGAAGACTAAAAGGGGCGAATCCGCGAGAGACTCATCAGGCCTCCTGAGATTGACGCTAATGGGCCCGTGAATCGAGTTGTCGTCGACCAATGCTTGCAAGTAGATCATCTTCATGGCCTCTCCCTACTTCTTGATGAAGTCGTCCACGGCGGATACGTAGGCGTTTGAGACTCATGATGTGAAGTGACGCAACGAGTGGGCGATAACTGCGTGTATTGAACCGACGTAAAGGTGAAGAAACTAGAAGGTCAACCAGCAATGGGCTGGTTGACGAGAAGGAAGGCGGCAGAGGCTGGCCAACCAGAGGGTGGTCCACGGGACGTGACATCCGGACCTCAACACATAAAGGCGGGCCGCCGTAGGTCTCGAAGTAACCCGTCCGGATCCGGCGGCCATTGCCTGCCACGGCGAGGAACGCGCTGAAGGTATCACGCCCTCTTGTTCAGCCTCGTTCCCCAACCAAGAGTTGGCCATTCGAAACGTCGTTACCAAGGTTGACAACCCCGATATCACCGACAGCCCTCACGAGGTGTTCCACAAGCTTTCTGCCCTGGTAGAAAGCCTGTCAACTCAATGACGATCCGACCGCAACTCCAGCACATGACGATTCCATGGCGTGTGAGGGATCTTCCTGGACGTTGTTGTTGTTTTCTGTGCTCAACAACTGGTTGAGGGACGACACAATTGAGTCTGGTCCGTTTTTGTGGGCGGTCCCCGAGAGCCTAGAAGTTCATGATGATCTCAAAGACACAGGCGTACCGCATCCAACCCTGAATCCAAGGGGCGATATTGGATGATCCCATGAGCTCCTGTGCCCACTTTGTCACCATGATACGCTCCATGTAATCGTAGCACGAGTCCTTGACTTTGAGGAAGTGGACGGTCACCTCTTTTCGCCGGCCGAGGCGAATCAGACGACCACCTGCCTGGATGAGACCAGCCACGTACCGGTAAAAGTCGGTGAATATGGCTACACAGCAGTGGTCTTGTAGATCGAGACCGACCATCAAGAGGGCGTACGTAGCGACGAACACTTGGCAAGTGGAGCGGGGAGTCAAACCCCCTAAACTCCGGCATGTCGATCAAGGTCTTGATGCCACGGTAAATGAACAAGGTATCTTGAGGCCGGAGACTTGTGAGCGGGCCTCAGAAAGTACATATGCGACTGTCCTGAAAAAAAACCTCATGAATTGGGAGAATCCCTCGAATTCCTGTAGCTGCTGGGGTGGCTATGCCTCTTTTGCCCCCTTTGGGAAATGCGTTGCAAGAAATCTCCTGGAGTTTCTTGAAAGGCTCAATGTCCTTTCGCGACAGTGGATCGTCGGGCGATGAGCACGTTTCGTGCCCACTGGCCCCTCCACGGATCCATAAACTGGCAGCAGTATCGTTTGGATAACTTATCATCCCATGAGAGTGAAGCAGTAAGATGTGATCGGGGTCGGACATATCGATTGCGAAATGCGAAACGGTAGCTGACGGCTTGCTACAGGTGCTCGATCGAATTCGGGTCAAATATTCCGCCATTGTGGTTCTAGAACGATCTCGAACACGTCTCCATGGCCACTGTTCCGAACGCCCGCCGGGGTAGACTTCGCATTGGATAGACATCCCGTTGAAAATGGAAGAGTATCATGTACTGAAGGTCGTTCAGTGCTGCAGGTTGTGTACGGAAGGCGAAGCAGTGCAATAGCTCGAGAGTTGTCTCAGGTACGCCACCGGATTTGGAGGGAATCTTTCTCCATCGTGGTCTGGAACGATCCGCGCGTTCCGGGGGTTCCGGACGAATCTCGTAGCAGCCCTTTCCTCTTGAATCGGAGTATCTCGAAGGCGCGGCTGGGAAGACCTGCCATCTCCAAAGTCGAGGGCCGACACCGGGAACCTCGAGGCCATACTGAGGGCCTTGAGGCGGTTCTGTAACTTCTCCATCTTATGCCTGTCGCCGCCGGCGCGGATATAGCATAACGGAAATAGATACGGTGGTTTCGGTACGACACCTGTTACGGAAACACCCTAATCAGAATCTTTGGTCAGCAGGTGCGTTTGGGTAGGTAGTGAGGTTGACCACTGCTGTGAGTCGATCGGTGGCAGACTCGCGATACTTCGCGCCGCGACGCTGCCTTGACAGCGAAAGCTTTTTTACATGTCCAGAGGCGGAGTGGCGCGCAACTTGGCTGGCCCGCTTTTGCCGGGCAACCCATCAGGAACGACACGTGCGTTTCATCCCGGTCCGTGGACCGAAAGGCGTATACTTACGCCAGAGAGACTGCCGTAGGCTGTGGCCGGTCTTGGACAGGCGATTCCACTTGATCGCCTCGGGTGAAGGAAGCGAAGTTATTGTAGCACAGAGGGCGGGCTGTAGAAGAGACGATGGGGAGGGAGGAGATGTAGACATGCTATAAGGGCCAAGCGGATGGCGTGTTTATGCGTGAACAAGATGGGTTGTAGGAGGTTTGGGACGACAAGAACGACGAGAATAATGAGAATAAAGAGAATTCCTTACATTGAAGGTGAAGGTGGAATATTGCCGGAGCACCGGAAACGCCCAAGGCACTGTTCTGCTTACTTCATGGGGGCTTTCCCTACAGACCGGAGAGTCGGATTGGGGATGGTGATTGGGCGAAGTAGGGTGCTCCTCTGACCGCTGCATGACGGGACCAAGTGAATGGGCCGCCGAGCGGGCATTCTGTTACGAGAAGGTGTCTGTCGCATGAGCTTCGACAAGCACTAGAGATATGTCTCTGTTGATCGAGTTTTCGATCGATCGGCTGACATCCGACTCGTTCCGATGATGGGTAAGACTCCGCCGGGCTCACACCATCGAGGCCGTCGGACGAATTCTGGCCTCGGTTGCTGTGGCCTGGTCAGTAAAGCTGGACGAGTAACTTGCTAACGGGGGGGTGGCAATGGTGGTTACTCGCGAGGTCAACTGCCGATCAATTTTGAGAAGGGACGAGTTGAAAAGATGGTCGGGCCATGAGCACCAACCTGGGAGAGGTGAGGTTGAGAAGACAGTCGAGGGGACAGAGACCGAGAAAGGAACCTGCCACGACGAAGGGCGGGTGGTGATGATTGTTGCTGTTCAACCCCTGGCCGGATCTGTGGCTTCAGGCATGTCGGCATAATGCCTGACGTTGCTTCTGTCCCGACGGATAGACAAGAGGCAGCATGGGAACGACAAAATGTAGTCGGGGTTCAGGTAGACCGGAGGAAGATAAGAGGGGAGGCGTACGGAGTAGACTCAGTAGGAAGTCAGCCCCTGACACGAAGAGACGTCTGGGAATGACAATACATGGGCGCTGTTGCCAGGCCCAAGGACCCGGGGCCGGACAACCTGGGTGGGTTGACGGGTGGCGAGGAAGAAGAGAAGTGATGGGACTGAGGAGAATCTCGGACTAAATATCGTCAAACGAGAAGACAGTGAGAGAGGGAGAGAGAGACCTGCCGTGGATGGAGAAGGCGATTCCGGATGATGGCGCCAGGCTGATTGCCAGAAGCAGGCGACGACAACATGGCGGCAAGCGGCAAGCGGCAAGCGGCAGAAATATATGCTGCAGTCACAATGGCGGTCAAACCAAAGGCATTCATTCATTCTTCGAGCCGCATCGCGACAAGGACAAGCCGGGCGTGGGAGAAGGGCGGGTAGCAGTTTGACCACCAGCAGCGCCGGAAAGACACGCGCACCCTTCCGATATCCCTCCCCCTCCCCCCTTATCCGTATTCGTACCTTGCTTCTGGTAGGTAGGTAGGTAGGTAGGTAGGTAGGTGAAATGGTTCGGAGATGTTGCTCCAGCCCAGAAGCGCCATGCTGTCTTGTCTGGCTCGGGAGGCTGCATGGGTCTTGTGTCGGACCAGACATTTCCGAGATGACCAAGAAGGAAACGGATTGCTTTCCCTCCTCACCGTCCTCTCGCAGCCAGTAATCGCAAATAAGAGAATACGGCGCAAGAAGCGGGATGACGGACGGAAGACGATCCGTGCGGACAAGTGGAGGCGAGACGAGACGAGACACACAAACGCAAACAAACACGCACACACGGGCTGCCGGGTCCCGGCCTCCGCCCGCATGGCAAGAGTCCCTCCCTCCCGGACCGTCCTACTCACCGCTCCGGCATTCCCTGCCTCTCTCCCCATGCATCCTGTCGGCGGCACACTCCACGTCCCCCGCCGCCCCTGTCCGATGAGGCAACCCGTCGGTCAAGCGTGCCACATCTGGAGCGATCCGTTTCCAGGACCAACCCGGGCCACACAGTCCACAACAGCTCAGTACCTACTACCATGGTGTTTCCCACATGGGTGTGCTCCCTGTCAAACAAGGGCGTTGTCGTTTCAAGAAACGTCTTGAACCTATTGGAGCTCCTCAGCTCCTCATGCAACTCACGTTTGTGGCGCGCTCACTCAACCATGGCCAGGTCCGGGTACAACCTCGATTTGGTCGGCTTTCTCAAGACAACTCTTATCTACCGCGCCCCCCTCTGATGGAGAGGAACGGGTTCCTGTGAGAAACGGGTGTTTCTTGTCTAGATCCTCCGTACAAGAAGTCGGTGTGGGAAAAAGAAGAAGAAAAAGAAGGATAAAAAAGAAAAAGAAACAAAGGCAGAAACGAGTCCCACCAGACAGTCATAGAGGCCATCTTTTCCGAGTCAGCAAATCAATAACATGCTCCACCACGCTCAAACCGTCCCAATCACCGTCATGGAGGATGGCCAAACATTTGTGACGACCAGGAGTCGCACGCCGCGCTGGACAGCTGCAGTCAACCCGTATGGCATCCCCACCATTTGCGTCCCGTATCAATCAAACACGCCCCAAAACGCCCACGCGGCCGACTTTGCTCTCGCACCGCGGAAACCAGAGAAATCAGAAACCAAGGGGGTATATCCACTGCTCTTCGTCCTCGCCGCAACCAAACGCAAACGTCCCCTGTGCGTCGACCTGCTTTGCACAATACACATGGGTAGGTGCCTCGTATTTAATCAATCTCCGAATCCGGCATCGCCGGCACGTCGGGCGAATCGTACTCGTCCCACATCCTCTCAATGACGTCCCTGTGATGTTTGGTCAGCGACATTCATTCATACTTTGCGGGGGATGGGGAATGACGGGGGACAACTCACCAGCCAATCTTGTCCAACTCAATACCCTTCTTGCTGCAAAATACTAAAAAGCGCCGCTTGGTGCGTTCTCGCTTGAACTCGACCAGGAGGTTTCCTCGCGGCTTGCCGTCAGGCGAGATCACGACGCCCTGCTTGCACACCACAATGACCTTGAGCGTCCCAGTGGCCCACCGCATCTCCTGAACGTGGCCCAGCTCCAAATGGAAGTTGATGGGCTTCGCGTATATGCCCCAGGTGAACGTGTCGCCTTCGGCAAGCACCTGATGCTCAAATATCTGTTCGCCGTCGTCGGGAATCCAGTGCCAGTACTGCGTCACACCGGTGCTGACCGTGTTCAGCCGCGACTTGATCCGGCTCAGCGCCCAGTCGTGCTTGCCAATGTGGTCGCCGCTGTAATCGTCGGTATCTGTGAAGCCATCGTACACGAGATCCGCGTCTTTGGACGTTTTGAGGACCTGCGCCATCTTGAACTTCTTGAACGGCCTGGCAAACTCGGGGGTCGGGGGCGCGCTCCGCTGCGGCTCGTCTTGGAGGATCTGGGTTGGTGACGGCAGTGCCGGCTGGGGCTGGAGAAGGGTATGGTGCGTCGGCGTTGGCGCAAGGGGACGCTGCGAGGAGACGCCGGGGAACTCCTCGTTGATGAAAAGTTTGCGCTTCTTCGTGCTCGGCGTGCCCTTGCCAGAGCTGGGAGATTCTCGCGGCGTCATCTTCATGCCTGATGGCCGGCCGATGCTCTTCTTGCCGTTGGCGAGTCTCAGGGCGACGTATTTGGCGTCGTGGTAGAAGTCGTGAATCGTCTTGGCGAGGTTGAAGCTGGGGCCTTCGGCAATGATGAGCTCCTGCAAACGCTGCCGCAACCATTCCAAGGGTGTGATGTCGAGCGTCTTGAAGCCTTCCAGGGTCCGCAGGGTGTCGGCCAACCGGAAAATGGTGTCGTAAGAAACCAGGCGGCTCATCATGTACTTCTTCCCCACCAGCTGGTAAGGGCAAAAGTCGGCATCTTCCAGGAACTTCAGAATGGTCTCTCCGCGATTCACTTGTCGGCCGAGCTGGAACTTCATGCTGTTCTGCCCCTTCTCGAGCGCGACCTGCAGCTTTTCTCGCCATGTCTGCAGAATCGGTTCAATCATCGGCGAGATCTCGGGCCAAGATGGATCCCAGTAAGGGTGGTTCTGATCGACCTTTTCGACCGGGACACCTTCCATGCATTCGGGGTGGGTGTAGACCTTCCCATCGTGCTTGAGGGTGAGGTTTGCCTTGGTAATCGGAGTCAGTTCCTCTTCTGCCTCGTCGGTGGCCGTTGAGCCCTCGGCGATGCTCTTGTCCCGGGAGTTTGGTCGACTGAGGGATAGGGGGGTTGCAGTGCCGTTGGCGAATCCGCCGTTGACAAAGCGGTCGTGCTGGGTCTCCTGCGCAGGCGCATTGAAGGCCTTGAACTTTGTAATGGTTGGCGTCTGCTCTGCTGCCAATGATTCGCAGCAAATCGATCTCAGCCACACGCAGTTGCCACAGGCCTGGAACTCGGGAACGTCGAGACTGATGCATTGGGCAAAGGGACCACGGCCCCGGGCACACTGACTGCACTGCTGGGCTTGCTTGCGGACGAGGCCAGTCGCCTGGATAACGGCGCCCATCCACTTTTCTTCCGCTCCTCCAAGCTGCTGCTGCAGATCATCATGCTTGAAAAAGACGCCGTCGCGAAGATGCACCGGTCTCTTCTGGGGCAGCCCGGACAGATATATGATGGACCTGTTGCTGGATATAAGTCGATTCACGGGGCCGACTGGGCGGCCCATGGCGTCGACGATGACGGTGAGAGGCGACGACTGGTCAGCTTTGAGTGGAATCGGTATCGACGGTTGGATACCGTTGCGGTGATCTCCGTTGGGTGCGCCGTTGGGTGCGCCGTTGTGTGCGCCGTTGGGTGGTCCGTTGACGGTCTTGTTGGCATGCGCAGGGTCGGCCGGGACGGAACCGCGGCGCGGCGAGGGTGCAGCAAGGGCGGCGGCGGCAATCCTAGCACTCTCTTGGTTGTCCTTGCGGCGCTCATCTGCGAACCAGGCGGCCACGGCTCTACGGTGGTTCTCTCGTTGACGCTGCAAGTCCTTCCTGGCCTCCTGGAAGTGGTTGTTGATGTCTTCCAAGCTCTTGTGCTCTCTGGTGATTGCGCGGTGGACCTCGAGCGCACGCCTCTCGAGCTCCTGCTTCTGGAGGTTCAGCTCGGTCAGGCGACCCATGTAGTACTTTGTGTTGGCCATGAACTCGCCCTCGAGCCTCTCGTCGTCTTCCTTTTGCAACAGTTGGATGGATTGCCAGTAGCTTTCTTCATCTTGGGCGGTCGGCCTCCTGCCGTCACCAGGGTCGAGATGCATGGCGGCGGTAACGGATAAGGGCGCCGGTCAATCCAGGGGTCTGATGGAAGTATGGGTAAATGAGTCGGGTAATTCCCAAGGAATGCGATTCATACAAATCTGGAGAAGCCTCGTGGCCGAGGAGAATCGGTCGGAAAAATGACGGTTGACTTTACTCCAGTACGATGGATGGTGCGACCGGTCCAGAGGAGACTGCGGTTTCGCATTGGAGAGACACAACTGGGGATAACCGGGGCGGGAAACGAGGTCCGGCTTGCGCGTCGGGGGGTTGCACAGGGGTTTGGGATAAGTGGAAGAATGCTGTGCGCGTCGATCAATCCGCTGCAACTCCCGATTGTTTATGCCGGTCCTTCACCCTGCCGGGAATGACGACAGCTCCTGGGTGTCGGGTCGGTAAATGAAGTAGGTGATCGGTAGGTGGCCAGCCGGGTGAGGTCAAGAGAAGAGGTGGCAGTGGATGAGATGAGAGTGGGATGAAGAGGAAGGGAAAAGATAGGATAGGAAAGGTGAGATGGCCAAGATAGGAAAGCCGAGTCCGACGGGATGTGTGTGGGTGAGTGAAGACGAGTATAGTGAAACGTCAGACAGCGCGGGCTTTAGAACGGCGCTACTATATGTAGTAGAAGATGTATAAGAAAGGGGGGGGGGGGGGGGGGGGGAAAAAAAAGGGAAAAAAAACCCCCAAAAGGGGGGGGGGGGGGGGGGGGGGGGGGGGAGAAAGAAAGAGGGAAAAAAACCGTCCAACAGTAGCGCGGGATGGTGGTGGTGGTGGAGAGGAAGACGACCATCTATCTGTCTACCTAGGTATCTACTGTGTACCTAGGCGATCGACCTGGGTCGGATCGGATTGGATGTCGTTCGTTGCTAGTTGGTCGGGCGTGGCCTTGCGAGCAAACTATAGACAGACGGATTGAATCCGGTGGGATATAGGATAGATGGGAGTAGCAGATCGATCGGGGAAGTGGGATAAAGGCCGACGAAGCCGGGTGATAGACTAGATGAATGAAGGGCAGGGCAGGGCAGGGATGTGGGCAAGAAGAAACTTGCTTGGACGAGGGGCGCGAATATTGTTGAAAAGAGGACCAAGGCAGTAAGTAGTAAGTACTACGCAGAGTAGTAGGTAGGTAGGTAGGTAGGTAGGTAGGTAGATCGGTAGCTCGGATTGCGTCGAAAGCACACCACCGTTGAGTTGACGTGGATGTGTCGCTGATGGCGCTTGGCGTTGCAGACTAGACCGGGCTGGGTGGACAGCGCCGTACGTACCGCACCGGAGGGATTTGACTCGAATGACCAACAAGTGCGACTTGCTGATGCGATGCAGATTGCGGCTGCAGGTTGGATGTAACAAAGGAGTATCGCGTGTTCGCACGTGATCTGGCGCAAGAAAAACTGGCCCTATCTTGTTTCTGGCTCCTCTCTCTCACTCGCTCCCTCTGTCTCTCGCTCGCTCTTTCTCTTTCTCTCTCTCCGTCTCTCCGTCCGGTGCCAAGAAAAAATCGAGAAGAAGGGGGAGGGGGGGAAGAATAAGGGGGATGAAGATGAGATTCAAAAAGACCGGGTGTTGAACGATTGATGAGGTCGGCGGGTGTCCGTCCGAGTACTATAGGTAGGTGGGTAGTAGACAGGAAAGCACTAGAACGAGACTGGATGACTGAGTGCGAGGTGAAGTGAGGGCGGCCCTGACCAGGTCTAGGGTTGTTTGCGCAAGGTCCTGTGTTTAATTAAGAACATTGGGAACAAAGACTAATTCGAGGTCCAGGCCGATGCAAGGCAAAGGAAAAAGAAAACAAGGCAAGCAATTGAAAGGCAAGTAAGTAGGTGGCACAATACATAGTACATACACACACACACACACACACACACACACACACACATATATTATTATTATACATACAATGGGCAAAATGAATGACTAAGAGTGGAAAGACAATACTTACAGGTGCGCCGATACATAAGACAACTGCTATGTATGGAGTAGGTACGAAGTACGGTACAGATGCTGCTCACCTAAGGTACCTACCTACCTACCTACTTAGGTAGGTACGACGGTACAGTACCTGCATACACTTTTGGTAGGTACTCCGTACTATCTGTGACAGAACGGGAAGAGAGAGAGATGGGGAAGGAAAGAGGACCCAGAACCACAGAACCATGACACCAGCAACGATACACATTTACCTCACTCGCTTCACCTCATTCTCGTACATCCGTCGTACGAAACGTACACAGGGAAAGAACGCAACAAAGTATCAAACGGGGAGGAGTCATCCTCATGCCCGTCCAATACATTTTTTACTACATTTGGCTCAAAGCTACCTATAGATTCGGAAGTTAGCCCACCACATATACACACACGAATTGACATAGCTGTACGTACGTATATAGGTACAAGGGTATAAAGGACAGGGGGGTGTTATTTTCAGTCCAAAACACCCCTGCTCTACTTTGGGGGCTATGACTGCTGCGCCGGTATGATCGATATTGCGTACCTGTGCGACCCTGGGGGGGGAGGGGGACCGCGTTGGATCAGTACCTTATTAGTACCTTGGTTTTACTTTAGGGGGTTGTGAAGAGGGGAGACACTACCTATACCCTGCGGACTATAATCAATAGTTGAGGTGGCCTAGAGAGATAGGCGTGCATATGCTATGCAGCCAGCTATGCAACCTAGGTCTCCTCGACTTGGATTGCTCAAACCTAATGAACGTATGTGTGTGTGTGTGAGCGTGTGCGGTGTGCCTACCTAGGCCGGCTGCCTGTCTACCTGCACTTTTTCTCTCTCTCTTCTCTTTGCCTCCCAAAAAGTATTTCTTCGCTCTAACCAACGTGACTAATCGGCCTAGAAGGCATTTCGCCCTGTCTATGTTTTGTTTCTACCTTTGGGTTTAGACCTTTTGTGGTCAGAGTATCATTGATTACGCACCAACCCCGGGGTACGTACCGTGAATACCTGTGGTAGGTAGGTACTTCCCTAGACTGGGCGACGGTGTAGGTAGGTAGGTCGTGGGTATGTATGCATTTGGCTATTTGTAGCCCCGAAGAGGCTAACCTAAACTCCGCTAGTTTCTAACATTGGCCGACCTCCATCCCTGGCCAGATACCCAGTGAATAGAATGCCTGTTGGCAATGCGGTTGGATGCCTGCAGGCCACGTGATTGGACGCAAGTGCGCAAAATGCTCCTAACCTTGCTCGCTAGCGCACCCCGATAACAGCCCTGGCTGGTACCTAGGTAGGCAGGTATTCGATTTTAACATCCCCTGGCCTGACCTGGGTCCCTTCCCACCCTCACTCCTGTGCTCTGTCATTCCTAATTCCGCGACCGGGAAGATGCCGTCCGACTATCCCATCCCTTCTTCCAATGGGCATTCGATAATCTTGCATTATGTTATCCCTGACACACACACACACACACACAGAGAGAGAGAGAGAGAGAGAGAGCCCGATGTACTACGTCGCATGCAATGTGTTTCCGGCTCCCACTCCCTGACACCCCCCCCCCCCACACCTTCAAACCCAATCTGTGTCATCATGAGAGTGAGATGAAGAAAAGAGATAATAAATGAAGAAAGGAAAAGCACGGACGCGACTTCATCCACGGTGAGCTATTAGCATAGCAGTAGCATGATTACAACAAGGCTTGCAACAGCGCAACGCAAATCGTGAGAACCTTGGGCTATTACTTTTTCTTTTCCCCCTTCCCCGCCCCCCTCGAGTGGGATTTCTCGACTCGGCATCCCTCGCACGGCTCGTGCATTACGGATGACTTTGTTACACATCCAAACTAGATCGACATTATCGCTTTTTGCCCCACCGCCGCCCAAGGTTTAATCGTGCTAGTTGCCAAGTCGTCCTAGAAAAAGGGTCTATCTTGTCCCGCTAACGGCACACGAGCCATACAAGTCATGATAATACACACTTCGCCGTGGCCGAGTTGCCCAAAACTTTACCCCTAGGTCAGAATGGCTTAGGTATACATACTCTCTTCAGCAATCGGCATTTCCGAGAGTTCCGCAGACAGACCTCTTTTAATTTTATTTTCTTCTGACAAACCAGATCGATAGCCTCCCGCCTCCCACCGGCTGTTTGTTGGCAACACTATATCATTATGATTAAGCACTTCTGACAATTCATAGCTTTTGCTTTTTCGCCACAATACTATAAATTGATGTGCGGCGGTAAAACACCCAAAAGGTCTAAAAGTCTATACCGCCGGCCATTTATATCCGTAAGCAGCTGTTACTCATGCAGCAGAGCCGTGTCGTGACGATCTAATGAGTGATCCCTGATGTAATAGCCATCGCCCCATCCCACCCTGTCTTGCGGTTTTCAGCATCGTGTCATACTTCTCCCGACTTGCGTTATTGTGTCGTGATTGAATTATTAACTATGCACCACCACGAGATACCTATGCCAAGTAAAGGCTATTATCTCCCTCCTACTCCTCCCTCTCCACATTTCGTCCAAAACCGGCCCCTCTTCCCTGATCGATCGATCGAAAGCGAAAACTCTGACCGGACGTGCCTCGGAATGAAGGGTATGCAGCCAGCCAGGCCTGTAAATACAGTTTCCCCCCCTCCCCCAAAACGCCAATCCCAGTTCAATGATGCCTGTTCGTCACCATCCCAGACGCAACCAGCCCAAATGCAAGCCCTATATCGCAATCCGGCAAAACCGGACGCCTCTCATGAAGAAACCCGCTGTCGAAGCAAAACAACCTGCTCGGCCTGTGAAAAGCCGCGCACCACCGTAAGCCAGTATCCCTGACGTATCAGTAACGAGCAGAGTAGCGCGCAGGAGCCGGCGATGGGGAGTACGAGTGATCGTAGCCGCTACCCTGACCGTAAGGGTCATCAGCGTACACGGTCGTGTGGCGGTCTTCCTCGGGCAACAGCTCCTTGACCTCCCAGTTGTTCATCCTAGTACCAACAGAGAACTCGAGGTCCTCGCGAGTGATGGAATCCCAGTACTACACAGCAATGTCAACAATGGCAACCAAATCGAACAGGCGGAACCACATACCTTGTACACCATCATGACGCCCAAGAGGTTGCAGATGGTGGCGAAGAAGAGGCCGTCAAGGTAGTGGCTGACGGCGGTGCAAATCTGGGTGCTCGCGGCATACAGAATGACCTGTCCGACAACGAAGAAGAAGAGGCCGAAGGCGATGTCGCCCAGGGGCCACCGGTCCTGCAGAGTCCTGACCACGAGGAGGATCTGCAGAGCGACGTAGACGAAGAGCTCGATGGCGTTCAACAAGTACAGGACGACGAAGAGGCCGACCGTGTTGGTAGGTCCCAGGCCGACCCATGACTTGAAAGTGGCCAGCGAAACCAGGAAGCACACGGCAAAGGCGGCCAAGGAGCAGACGCGCAGCAGCCAGACGGAGAGAAGAGTGCCGTCCTCGTACAGTTGGAACCCGACGAACCCATTGATTAGTAAGCAGGTGACCAAGGCCGATGTCAAGCCGTTCTGCACCGAGACGAAGTAGGGATACGGGTCGGAACCCGGAGGGACGACACCGGCGTCGACGCAAAGGGAGATGAAACTGAGAAGCATGTAAATGTAGAAGAACATGAGGATTTCCTTGCGGCCTGCGAGTTTCATGTCAGTCTGGTTCGCTTTGGGGGGGGGGGGGGGGGGGGGGGGGGGTTCGGTCGGTCGACGCGGCAACATACCAACAGCGGTGAACTTGCCGCGAATATGCAAGATCATGACGACGGTCATGAGGAGGGCGACGATGTGCATGGCGCTGGCGGCACCCTCAAAGATGATGGTGTTTGCCAGCTCGATGTTGCGCGCATAGCAGTCCGGCTCGATACCGACGCCGCTGGTGACCTCGGTGGTAGGTCCGATGGATGCGCACAGTGGCAGCGGCACCATGTGGCAGATGTTGGTGAAGTCACCGAAGCCTGACATGATGGGCTACGGGCCGGTGGTGTACGGCGGCGAGGCTGATGACAGGGTCGGGTCGAACGTTGAACCGTATGCGGC
Organism: Colletotrichum caudatum; assembly: GCA_030867225.1. NCBI lineage: Eukaryota > Fungi > Ascomycota > Sordariomycetes > Glomerellales > Glomerellaceae > Colletotrichum > Colletotrichum caudatum. The sequence continues at coordinate 170,062 of MU846039.1, forward strand.
GGCGGCGGCGGCGGCGGCGACTACGACGAGGCAAAGGCGATGAAAAGAATTCTATCACGAGTCCCGGAACGGGGGGGTGTATGCTCGACAAACGGGATAGCGAGAGAACAGTACGAGCCCAGAGATTAGGGTCAAGACTCAGCGACGGCGTCGACGTGATGTCAGAGCGAGGGAGAGGACTGGCGAGGTCCGAGTGGTCGTCGTCGTCGTCGTGGAGGGCACGATGGTGCGGGCAGAGGAGGAATGGATGTTATGATGATGATGTGCGGCAAGGGAGGTTCGGGAGTGGCGCGGGTATCGTGGAGTCGGTGTCGTCGGAGGCCCGGGGTAGCGATGCGGAATGGCGGCGGCGGTCAAGGTCAAGCAAGAGCGATGACGATTACGGAGACAAGCGACGGGCAACGACGACGATAATTACGGGAGCGAAGGTGGGTGGGTGGTGCAGGAACGAGTGACTGGGCAACAAGCCGTTGCGTTGGGACTCCGTGGGGAAGAGTTGTTTGCGGGAGGCTGGATGGATGGCGCGTTGCTGTCCGACGAGCAGAGAAGCTGACGGGGAGGGGGTGTTTGCTGGGGGAAAGGGATGAAAGAGCCCACTCAATGTCACTAGGTACTCGCCTCGCCTGCCCTGCGCGGATGGAATGCCAGCGAGAAGCGCCTTCCTGGTCCAGGGGAGGAAGGAACTGGAGTGGGGCGCAATAGCAATATTTGCACTTGGTGCCGTGGCTCGTGGCTGGTGGCTTGAATGATCTCCACCGACTGGGCAGCTTCTGACTGGTTGACTCGTTTTTTGTACCCAGAGAGCCATCGTCGTGTGCATTGTACCTATTGTTATTACTATTATTATCATTATTTTTACTCGTACTCACGGAGTACCCCAATGCTCCCTGTTGCCAACGGGGCTGCAAACAAACACGAGCGCATGCATTCTTTGCCGAGAAGCGCCAGCCTTTTGTTTTTCTTGCCCTCCTCCGTCCAGGGCGCTTACGTAACAGCCGCTCATCTCAGGCACGATTATCCCGTACTTGGGTACTTACTTGGAATAGGACGCTACCTAGGGAGGCACAATTACCAGCCATCGGTCGCATCGTTCCACCGATTGAGCGGAGGAAACAAGGTGGGAAATCAATCGTCTCGGAGCTGCGTTGCGACGTGCCCGTTCCGTCCATCAACCCTCCGAAACTCTGCAAAACAAGCCTTGCAGAGAACGGCAAACTCCCGCTGTCAGTGTGTGACGTCGGCTCACACATATACACACACACACACACACACACACACACACGCGCGCGCGCGATCTCTCCTTTTCCTTACCGCGTCGGCCAGCCAACGTGTCGTCGCATCCATGCCATGCATGCATTGGCATGGCCTTTCCATCCCATCTATCATCTCGCCCCCCTCCCCCTTCCCTCAAACTCTCTCTCTGTCTTCTCCGACGAATAACACGCCTGCACCACCACCCCGAGCAACACTTCCTAGACGGCCAACTTGCTTGTGCGTCGGCCCAATCTTGGTCGCAGCAACACGGCGCGGCGCCTCTCGCGATACTTGGCCATCTCGGTGTTTCTCCCGGCTGGTTCCCTTCACCACATTTGATATGTATGCGATGCCAGCTTGCCACTAAGCCGAAACCGGCGTCTCAGCCTGCTTCGTTGAAACGGCACCCAACACCCAAACGGACGCCATCCGGAGCTGGCTGCGACGCGAGTCTTGGAATCCATCCATCCATCCATCCAAACGCGCCGCCACTCTCTTTACCTACCTGCCTTGTGTCAAACCTCGTCCACGGCCACTGAAACTGAAATCCCGACCGCGCAATCAATCAACCGCCCAAATATTTCGCCATGCACCAAGCAAGCAAGTAGTTTAGCTGTCACTGGCCACGTACGGCTCCACACTTCTTTTGGCACGAACATCACAATGCTGTCGCTACCGTCGGCCTATCCTTAAAACTTTTATTCTGCTTGCTGCTCTAACAACATGGTGTGCTAGGCAGTTCATAATCTTCTCGCTCCATCAATCCCACAAGTGCCGATGAGATGAGTCTCTGTCGGTGTCTATAATCAATCCTACAGGTACTGTATATACTGTGCCTTGACATCCGTGGCGTTCCCGTTGCATGGCCGCGTCATGTTATGTTTTCAAACATTTGCTACACGTACAGTTGCAAACGAAAACAACCGGCTCCCACCTCCGGGCCGGCCACACAATCGTCCCCCCTCGCCGCCCCGCCGCATCCTTGTCGCAGGGCGAAACACCCTTTCATCACCCCCACATCACGGGCCGACTCCGTCAACGTTCGGAATCCAGGGCCACGAGCCTCAGGATAGGCATGCGGCCGGCAACCTCGAAAGTCTTGACCCATGGCAGGGCCCTCAGCACCCGCAGGTGAGCCGGGTGGATGATCTCGTGGCTCCTCGACTCTCGACCCGCCGAGCGCATCTCCTCCAGGTCGACCGCGCTCAGCGGCTGGTTCCTCAGGAACCTCATCAGCTTCTGCTGCGTCCAGGCGGCGAAGCCGGCCTCCTTGACGATCCTGACCGTGGTCGAGCTCCTGCCGATCCTCGCCCTCACGCCCTCCTCCTCGAAACAGTCCCAGTCCGTGGCGTCGAGGACGTCCAGCGCCGTCAGCGCGTCCCGGAGCACGTTCCGCTGCGAGTCCATGCTCTCCGGCGCCAGCCTCCACCCCAGCATGCCGAGCAGGTTCTCCATGCACTGCGCGGCGTTGAGCGCTCGGTGGAGGCGGTACCACTCGGCCAGGCCCAGGAGCCTGAGCGCCTTGCCGTACGCCGCGGGCATCTTGTCCTCCCTGCCGCCGCCCTGGTACTGCCGCCTCATCACCTCGACGAACCGGGCGGCGAACTCGACGAGCTCGCTCAGGGCCCGCCCGGCCTTCTTAAGGTCGTCCGCGACCTCCGTCTCCGTCGGTCGCGCCGCGCTGCCGCCGCACGACTGCACCCTGTGCCACAGCATGCTGGCCATGCAGCCCGCGACCTTGTCTGCGGCGTACTGGCAGTCCGTCCTGAGCCTCGCGACGACGCGCTTCTCGGCCGCGGCCCCGTGCCCGACGAAGCACCGGCGGAGCGGGCTGGACGGGAGAAAGTCGATGGTCAGGGTCCCGCAGTGCACGGTGAAGCCTTTGCGCCGGTCCTTGCGCTTGACGCTCGACTGCACCCCGCTGTCCTCGTTCCGGAAGCCGTTCTTGGTCACCAGGCCAATGTCCCCACCGTTCAGGACCATCCAGAACTTATCGCCGGCCGTGGGGCCCGCCGGGAGGAAGAAGGTCGAGTTGTCGACCCTGAGCGTCGAGCGGGGCGCGTCGATGGATTTCCAGACGGTCGCCATTTCCTCGGGACCCGGCGCGCAGGCCATGCTGTACGAAGCGGCTCGGCGCCCCAGGCTGAATTCGCTCGAGGCCCGTTCATAGACGTCGTCGGCACTCTTCGATCTCTTGAAGATTCTCATCTTGAGTAAACGGAGGGTTGGTGTGACGAGTGTCTTTTGACTTGTTGTTCCCTCTCTCTCTGGCGCGTGTGCGTCTGCGTGCGTGAGATGATTATCTGTCCATGTATTCCTTCCGTCCTGGCAGCTGGCGGCCTTCCTCGATATCTGTTAGCCGCAGAGCCCATCTCCGATCACCCTCGCGGGACCCCTCTGGCTAAGGTTCACGACGTCGACGGAACTGCAGACCTTCGACCCGAGTCTCCCACGACGCGACGACCACTGGTCTGGTCTACCTAATTCCGATCCAACAATACGCACGCACTAGGTTGAGCAAGCCTCTGGGGGGGGAGAGAGAGAGAGACCTGGCTGGTCTGCGGGAAAAGGTCGACAACGAGAGCCAAAACAGCGGCGCCGACCAGCAGCTCGACGACCACGAGTCCCTTTGCCATCACGGTGATTCTCTTCCAAACAGAGCCGCCGCCGCTGCAATCCAGATGGCGGTTGGCGATATTTCTTTCCCCTTCAAAGCCAAACTTACATGATGATCATGAAGGGGGGGGGGGGGGGGGGGGGCCCCCCCCCCCCCCCCC